>CM062224.1:45584062-45765784 GCA_031216235.1 Syzygium jambos | reverse complement strand
GCCCCCCACGCCCGCCCTTATTCTCAAGACTCGTAACAGAGTTTGGTTCCCTTCTTTTTCTGTGTCTTTTCTTTATGTGTGCATAAACTTGGCGTTCCAAAACCTCTTTGCCCTTTCAGTCAATGTGCATGGTACAATGACGTTGACAGCGACCTTTGCATGAATCCCGAATGTTACCGGCTTGTCCTGTCGAGGATGCCTTCCTGGTCATTTATTGTGCGTGGTTGCCCGTGACCCGCAACAGAAACGACGATGACAACACCGCAGGCACCGATAGTCAAAACGGCGCTCCCTCCTAACCATTGCCCGATTCTCGGGTGATTAGGCGGGGTTTCCCCTATAATCATAGGCGTCACGCCGTGCTAACATGCCGTTACGAAGCTGGAAAAAGGAGTCTTTTGCGCGCTTACGCAAAAGGTGCGCGCGGCATGAGTTTTGGGTCTCCTCCTGGAGGGTGTGATTGGGAGCATGCCCACCACAACGGCTATTAGGTGAAGTTAGTTCTTGTTTTTGGGCTGAACCGAATCGTCCCAGATCATACAGCAAAAACCCTCCTGCTATAAACTTCCTTCTTAACTTTGATGCGTATTGGCATGCTTGAATGTACATGACTCGAGTCTTTTCACGTGAAGCATCGCGACAAAATCTCTCCTTTCCTGCCAATCAATAGTCGTATGATATCCGCTTCACAAGAGAATTTTGCTGTGTTCAGTGAGCTTGTGGGACCTTGCGTTGGGCCTTAACCCAGTCCATTTCCAACATCCTACTCGTGCTCTAATCAGTTCGCCTAAAGAGCTGCAATTGCTTGTTGTTTAAGAGGCCCAAGATGCCTGCATCAGCAATGGCCTTAATCTCATGCATCTACAGGGAGAAGAGCAACCCTTTCTTCTTCTTTTTTATAAGAAACTCTGAAGAATAGAAGCTCACTAGTAAATTCCCCTAGACAAACGTTTAACCTGCGATGGTTCGCTCGAGAATGGCATAAACCTTTTGAAATCTGAAATAAGGTCTGCAACCAAGTGTTTTGACATTCCCAATCCGATGTCCGCATTCCTTATTCACAACAAATTTCCATCTTTTAGTTCCGCGACATCTTCACATACATACCTCTTTGATTCGAAGACCTTCTTATACTGGCTCCGCCAATTTGACGACCTTTGATAGCACACCACAATTTCCTTCCTTAGCCATCTGTTCATTGTCTCCCAAAATTCACCACCGTCCCTCCCTAAATCCACCACTATCCACTATCTAATAAAATCGCTTGAACAGAAGATCAGTTTCCAAAATTGTACTGCTCCCCACGAAATGACATGCACTGAGAATAAGCATGTTATGTAGCTGCATGCATAAGGAACACAGGTAATGTGCTGAGTCTACAAGCTCGAACAACCCAAGTAAAAAAAAAACATAATTCATATCCTCGACAAACAACTCTGCATCTGAAGGACTTAACAAATGTGCTCCACTAGCGAGCAGGGTTTCATTTCATATCTCTACATTACGTTAGCCAAAAATATGTGGTCCACTAGCTAGTTTGGCCCTTCAACCAGTCCGTCCTAATAATAAGTTAAAAGGTCCTCCTAAATCAGAAACATACATGAGTTTTCTCACCGGATTGCTCCCTCAAGGTATCACATTCTTGTGTAGGGTTCTCACTGCCAGAGTGTCTACAATTGACAGTAACGAGTCTAAATCACAGCATGAGGAAGGCTAGCATCGTGTATAATTGACAAAAAAAATCAAAAAAATAAACAAAAGGTACTACCTAATTGAGAGTCTCTGAGCAAAGTCCATATGTTTTGCGCAAAAAAATGAAACCTAAGTTCTCGATACATATGTAACATCTGTAGCTCAAAGAAAGGCTGTGTGAACCATCCTCAACAGGGCAATGATAGACATCACCGTTCCAGTCCAAAGGATTACTCGGCGAACTCTTTCTCTTTCCCTTGGCCTCAGCAAACCACTGTAGCAAAGACCTGCTTCCAATATGGATTCTCCATCCAATAGGAATACCTAGTAAACATATACTGCCATGATCAGAACACAAAATCTATTTGGGTATTTGCAAGTGCTTGCGTGCTAACCGCCCACCATACAAACTTCAATCATGGATAAAACCATAACTTGGAAAAAAAAAAAATTTGGCAACTGCAACTGATTGATGATTGAGGGAGAAACTTATAATAACTGCAACAGTCCTAAAGATCGGCATAAATGCAAAATTGAAGGGATAAGAAGTAACTTGCAATCAGCCTCAAGTTGAGGAGGTTCTTTTTGCAATTTTCCTATCGTTTCAAAAACTTCAGAGGAGTTCATGCGTCCACCCGAGGTAACTGCTTTGGAAAATATCCGGTTCGCATAGCAACTCATCTACCCAAAGTTCTTTTTATTTTTTTAATTAATTTGCCTGAATCAGTTGAGAGTATCCATAATTTGGAAATGTGAAGTAAAGAAAACAGAGTACTTTCAACATGAGCACTACGAGACCATCTCAGCACGTGATAGTAAATAAAATAAATGCTTGACAAAGTAAATGTTAACTTACTGGTAAACCATTGACAATAGCTAGCATTAGAGAGACATGGAAGGTGCATGCCAGAATCTTTTCCAGGACATGTGGGAGATATGTGCCAATTCCAAATGCCCAGCGCGGTTGATATGGTGTTAACCAAACTGACTGTGCCAAGGAGATCAAGTCCCCGACATAAACAAAACTTCCACTGCAGTTTGGTTCTGTAGATAGAGAAGTCTGAGAACTGGGATCTAATTTTCTAGTGGATTGCAAGCATTCTTTAGAATAGGGGCTTGCATACGAGATCTCAATCCATGTTGAACCTGGGTCGTGTATTGGAGCTAAGCACGATTCATCCTGCAGGCATTATACAAGTTTTAAGCTGCAGTTATGTACTCCAAAAATGAGACCTCATAAACCAAGAACTGCAGGACAATTTATATTGAAAAGAAACCTCTGAACAAATGCAGCTGCTTCCATTGGTGACAGCTTTGAGCCACCCAGTGCCGCACTTTTTAAGCTTGACAATTTCCTGTGAGTTCAAGCAGTATGTGTGGTCTCTTCTAATTGCAGCACTGTCTCCAGGATGGTCATATAACAAACTTGTTTCTGAGCAAGGAGTCCTAGTAAAGCTGCTAAAGTCGTAAGGACAAGTTGATATGTTATCTACCAATTGAATCTTCTCGCTTCCTTCTATTAAAACATTGGGGACGCAATATCCCTTCTCACCATTGCCTTCCCTAACATCTCTGTTCTGTTTAGTATAGTTTGATTCTGGAAATGCAACTCCATCAATCAAAGCAGTCAGATCCACCCACTCTTGCGGAATGTGAATGGGTATGCCATCCACTGACAAGATCATGTCATGAGGAGATAGGTAACCATAGAGAGGCGAGGAATTAGGCACGTCCAAAACCTATTCCACATTGCAAGCAAATACCATTAAGGAGATGATCAGCAGAAAAGAGCACACCAGATAACTTGAAACAAACATACGAAAAGATAATGCATCTACCATAGGGTTTTCACCATGTATGTACATGGGCAAAAGGATCCATGGTAAAAGTAGCAATGTCAATCCACAGATTGCACATATCTGGATAGAAGAAAATGGATGTGAGTTTTTGAAGTAAAAGAAGTTGGTAGAGCGAGATTTGTGTACTCAAATATAGAAGTTTCTATATTACCACGGCATTATGCCATATACCAGCACAGTATATGCGAAGAGCTGAAAATTTTGGCACTGCCTGCAGGAGCTCATAATCAAAGGCCACCAGGGCACCAGGAAACAATACTGCTACAAAAATGGCAACATATTCTGCTTGTATACCCTCGCTGCTTTCCATTGAACAGGTGCCTATAGAATGTCATGAGAACCTAGAGTTTCATGAATTTAAGGAAAAGAACTGCTAGGTACAACCAATTTGTCCAAGTCAGGCACTCAATATGAGATAACTGACTTCTAAAAACAATTACATACCAGAACCAGAACTTAAATTAGTAATGTCAATCAACATAGTGCATCCTTATCATTGTTGTTTATGTACAAACCACAACGTAATACCCATAGTGAAATTTAAAATTCAAGAAATCGATTATTTTATTGCATAACAACAATAGTTACTTCAGTCCATGAGGGCTGCACAGTTTTAACATCAGTACAATAGTATATATATAAGAACCAATACATGACCAGTTCTCTCTTTGCCTTTTCAAATTAACAAATTTGATTCTCAATAAAGGTAATGGTGAAGATAAAGGTAGAGGCAGTCTAGCACTACTACATTACTCACTCACTCCCTCCCTCCCTCTCCCAATTCAATTGTTAAATGTGACCATGCCTCGTAACCAAATGAAGTCAACATTCACAAAAGGTTCTTGGCTACTGTCAGCCGGTAACCCCTCACGCTTGGAACTTTCTTCTCATGCAGTGACCCGACCAAGCAATTTTACATGCTCTACTATTTTTGCTGCATAAGGTGGGAAAGTGGGTTGATGATGTTCAGACCAGGTTTAGTACCCCAGAAACTGGCACCTAACAAGTCCTTGCCCTCAAGTAAACTTGCTACCTTTTAACTGTGAACGTGCACAAGATTCTTGAGCTAACACGAGAAAACTGTACAGATTCCATTAAGGATAGCAAAGTCTTATTATGGTACTCTATTCATGTCCAAGACTCAATGAGTTTATGAATATAAACATTGTCTGACCATCCTTACCAAAAAAAAAAACATTGTCTGACCATAACAACTTTCAGTTATCTCTGTACTGAAGAATCTGGAACAAGATTCCACTTGATAGAGTCACAAATGTTTGGTCTACTTCGTGTAGTTACTAAGAATTATTGGCTTATGATCCTCTGGGGCCTACAATGGTCTTATGTCTTTATTTACGAAGATTTTGCAACTAGCACCTACAACATGATTCACTGATGAAGAGACATCGACAAGTTTAAGGATCAACTTCAGGAGCTGACCTTGCAGCAGCGACAGCATGCCCGAATTCATGACAGGACACGGATATCAAGGTCGATAGGAAAATATATCCAGCATCAGCAAGGGAGACGGTCATATCAGAAACCTGGAGAGCATATTTCATGTTACTCTTTCACTCGAGCCGTTCATCATAAGCCAAATGAAATTAGAGCTGAACAGAGCAACTCAACCGTGGGAGAAAATCCAAACAGTAGGCTGCTGAGCTCCACTTTGCAGTGGAGAACATGCAACGACCGAGCTAACTCGTACAGGAGACCCTGGCCATCCACGAAGTCATACCACCGAATTCAAGGCGAGACACCGGCATTAGCAAAGTTACCCCACAACTCGTAGCACGATAATAACCGAAACAGAAGGTTGAGAACAGACCAGAGCAATGCCAAGCAATGACGCGACGGCGAATCCAACGCCGATGGAGAACCATAGCCGAAAATGCCTGCACATTCCAGGCAGCATCATGTACCAGAGAAAGCCTCAACCCACCAAACGAGCAGAACAACCAGAGACGACGAACAAAAGGAGAGAACCTGGAGTATCTTCGGCCAAGATGAAGAAGCGGCTCGTTCAGGGCATAGATTTTGAAATCGCAGTACCTGATATCAGCAACATGAATGGTATCGAGAGAGACCAAGAAAGAAGAAAAACGTTACGACCCATGTGAGGGCCGAAGCCAATCATGCCCATCCTTCCTACCATGGCAGGATTCGTGCTCGATAGAGATAGATAGAGAGAGTATAAGTACCAACAGGAACAGGAGGCGCTGCTGCTGCTGCTGTGGAGACGACGATGAGCGGCGGGCGTGGGGGACATGGGGCGGACAAGGGGCAACAACCCGGCACCGCCGCCGCCGCCGCCGGCATGCCTCTCCGTCGTTCCGATCCCGAACCTTCTGGATCGTCTTCCTCGTCCCATTCTCTTACCTCGGCATCACTCACGAAAGCGGCGAGCTCAGGCTCGCCCAGCTGCCAGCACCGACGACCGGTTCCGATAGAGAAAGCAAAAGGGCTTTGTTTCCTACCATTTTAATTTTTTATACGGATCATCATCATAATCAAACTGTGTTATTTACAAATTGACACTATCGCACGATACAGAACGTAGCGAAATTACATATTATTAATAATATTTATCGGCATTTGTCTTATAATCGAGCGATCACTTGGCTATCATACTTTTAGATTTTTCGCGTGCCGGCTATCTTGGATCCCGATTGAGTTGGACTCGGGATCCAAAATCGAATTTGAGGTTAGAATTCGAATCGGGATAGGGTAGGTTTGGCTTGAAGATTTCCGAGAGAATCGGAATTACCGCATCTTTAAATGAATATGAAGCGATAAAAATGCATGAAAAGGCGGACACGTGACTAATTCAGTACGCGAGAAACGGTTATGCATTATATTTGTTGCGATAAAATCGAACCAATCATTTCTCAAGTTTATGTCCACGCCTTTACTGCTTGTGAAAAATTAGTATGTTTAGATTTTCTGTTTTGTTGTGGTTGCCAATGAAAAGCGTCTGCTACAACATGGGTACGGTAGATTTGCGAAAGCAGATTTGTGAAAGAATATTTAGTTTTCGTCTGTCCGTAAAAAATGAATGATTCGAAAAATATTTTTTAAAAAATAATCGCTTGTAATTAACTAATGAAAAATATTTTTCATCATAATATTTTATTTCTAAGCGTCCCGTCGATAATAAAACTATTTTTCGTTCTTTCGTTTCGTGAGTGGCAAGAAACATCCTATTTATACCTTTATTTTGTTTTCAATTCGGACTAAAAGGTTTTATTCTATAGATAAAATACAAAGTCACTTCCGTGCGTTCATTTTCACGAAGAAGCCGTAAGAAAATGAAAAATTATAAGAAGGCCAAAAAGGGGGGGGACAAAAACCGGAGCTCAAGGAAGGCTTGAGCAGGTGGGCGAAGTAGAAGGAGCCGCGCGCGCACGTCCGACGTCGGAAGGCGAGAGAGAGAGAGAGAGAGAGAGAGAGAGGAGGGGCGATCGGATCGGTTCTCCGGCGATCGGATCTCCGGCGATGATACTGCTTCAGTCCCACTCCAGATTCCTGCACCAGACCTTGCTCAATCGTCTCCACAAGTACGCCCCATTCGCTTCCTCCTTCTCCCTCTCCCCCCTCCCTCCTTCCTCGCCTTCCCTCCCCCCCGTCCCCGCGCTGTCTTCGCGCGATTGCGTTTGATCCTCTCGGCCCGTGCCTCCCGTTCGCCGTTTCGGCCGTTCGTCCATCTCGTCGGCTGCGCGGCGCGCTCCGTGATTCTTTTGCTCCGAGGTTCCCCGTCGTCGATTGGGCCGGGGTTGGGGTGCGGCCTGCCGAGTCCGGTGGAGGACCGGCGGAGATGCGCGTGTTTGCGGGATTATGCCGTCTTGGACTCCAGAGCGCGCGGCCGATAGGACGTGCGATGAGGCCTCCGTCGAATGCCGATGAGCGTCGTGCAACGAGGGTTGTGCCCGCGAAACGAGTGCTGTGGAGACAGGCCGGGAGGGAGTGTTTCGGTAGATGCACGGGCGGTCGAATGAAGGTAGGGCTAGGACAGAGCTTGTTCGAGGGGGAAAGCTGGCGTAGCCTGCGGTGCATGATATGATGAGGGGGAGGGGGAGGGGTGCTAGTTGAAGTGGTTCGCGCATGGACTATATTGCGGCGTTTATACATTTCCACGAGAAGATGCCATCCTATGAGGGACATTCGGATTGAGAGGGGCTGGGAAAAGGCCTGCAAAATGTGGATGGATGGAGACTTCGAGGGAAGATTATTTGTGTTTGCTTTGATCTCACTGAAGATCTGATATTGATCAGAGTGTTATGCCATGAGAGGATGCACGCGGCTGATCTAAAATCCATTCAGAAATAGATTGGTGGTTTCTGTTGTGACTGCATTGGGCCCGTCTTAGTTTGGATGCCCTTTCGCTCTTTGTTTTCTGTATTTCTAGTTTAACATGCGCAGCTCTTCGATATACTCCAGATACATGTTGAGATAGCAGACTAACAGTTCGTGCTTGTAATCATATGTGATTGACACTTGCCCATTTTCATAGGGCAAACTTCAAGAGATGATCTTGGCTTCTGATTTATACTCTCCTGTTTTTCACACTTTCACAAGCAAATGTAAGATGAACTTAGGGATTGAGAGGGGAATAGAAACGAAATTGCACATTAACAAATCATTGGACACTCCTCAAAGTTAGCTATGCCCATTTTTTCGTTTTTTTTTTTTTTTGGATCAATCAAACTTCAAGCGAGAATAACGGGATAATATGAGGTCTGGCAACTGATTTGGTTTATTTTTCTGTTGGCAACAAGTATGATTTTTTGCTAATGTAGGAAATGAGCTATAAAAAGATGAATAGACTGGGGATAAAAGGAGAAACTTCCCAATTTTGAAGAGGCAAATTTCAATTGACCCCTAATTGTATGAGATTTTTAAATTATACTATATTGTCAAATTTTTTATGCTTCCAATGTTTTGATTTTACGATGTAGAATGAACTATAGTCCTTCCTTTATCGATTAAAACGTACATATTATTACAGCTTTTTTGGTTCTTGTGTTCATTACTTATGACCTCAATTTGTTCATTCTTTCATTTTGTAGTCTTGAGAAAGGAGTTGAACTTGATTATCACTGGGTTGAGTTTGATGACATCCGATATCATGTCCAGGTAATTTGTAAAATCTGCTAATGAAAAGAAATATAAGTAAAATTAGCTGATAGATTTAGTTCTTTTGTTATAATTCATAATGTAAATAGTGGATATCCTTGCCTTAGTTGGAGCATTTTGTAGGTCTCAATGAAGAATCCACATCTCCTGCTGCTATCGCTTTCATTACCCACCCCACCTCCAGAAACCGATTTTCCTGGTGGACTTCCTTCTGGAGCCATTGAAGCTGTAAAAGCTGCATATGCTGGTGTTGTTCAAATTCTTGATCCCCCTAGGGATGGCTTTAATCTCACACTGAAGCTAAATTTTTTGAAATTTCCTCCAGATGAAGGTTCAGCAAGTTTCTTTCTTAAGGTCATCATAGCTTGCTATGGATATGATGCAACATTCATCGTCAGCTCTTTTCTTTAAAACGGATACTTGCATGGATGATACTTTTGCTGTTTAACAGTTGAATTATATCTACCCTTATTTTTGGAGAGTTAGTACAATAGAGCTCGCCAAAGCAGATGAACTTTGTGGCTTAGTCAATACCATTAATGGGCAGGTTCATCATAAAGTTATCACGGATTTGCTAACGGTACACAAATATTATGGTGTTTTGTGGTGGGATTAAGTTTCAATAATTAACTCGATGTTTGCCCACAACACCAACATAAAGTGAAGACAAACTGAATGAGAGAAGGACCCCAAGTATTGTTGAGGCAAGGACGTTAAAGAATTTTGTGGTTTAATGTCGCGACCTCCCTGTGAGCGGCCCTTGGGGGATTTAATTGGGCAAAAATGTAGGTGTCAACAGCTAAATAGAGCGATCATCGATGGATTTTGCCGGACCGAGTTTTTAAATGAACTGGTCGCATATTACAATGTCACTTATGACCGGAGCTGGTTTTTTACAACCTTTTTCTTTTGAGTCCCAACAGAAATCTCCCAGTAGTTTTTTGTTTTGCTGGAGACCAATTGTTGTATCGGTGAATGACTCTTAGTTGGACTTCTGATTTGCATGTGCCCTCATGTGTGCATACATTATTGTCCTTTTGATAGTTTGGGATTCAAATTTGACTGAAGTTTAGCAGGAAGAGGATCTTTCATTTGTTTCTTTTATGCTACTGGACGGGGATTCTCTTCATTGTCACAATTAGAATAACTGTCGCTTCCAGTGCTAGTGTATGGATAGATTTATCTTGCATCTGTGCATGCATGCCTGCGCATACTCTATTCTCCTGATTTGTGAGGCTTGGGGAGCTCCAGGATTGGTATGTGGTATCTTCATCGTGAAGCTGATGAATTTATTTTGATTTCGGTTAAGGCTGTCTTTTCTTACCAAATCTCATCACCCAAATCCTGAATCTGTATTAGCCTCCAAGTAAAGACACTCAACTCTAACCCCTTACAAATTTATGTTCTATCATCCCAATAAGTACTCTGCGAGGTTAAGAGCCTAAGAGGCAGCATTCAGAAACATCTTTGGGTTAAGAAGACAGTTCAATGTCAGAGTATTGTGAGCCTTCAAACTTCAAGGACCAAAGAGTTTCATCATGATACGTGCCACTAACATTGAACTAGAGATTGAATTTTAGCGCATCTGGACCTCGATCCTTATAATCTAGAACCATCTTGCATTTCTCTCTTTCTTAGCCCTCTGAAAGAATATTAAGTTGCATTGGAGAGGCACCTAGGGTGTACTAACCTGTTGATAAAATTCAATTGGAGGATAAAGAATCTACACATTGACATTTGCATTTGTTTCCATGAAGTTGTTCAATCCACCACAAGTTCAGAGTGTATATTGACTTTTTTATCCCCTACCCTTGTAATGGCACCCAGCCTAGTGTGACCCTTTACAAAAGAGAGCAGTTTGCATGCTGGGAATTTGATTAATGATATAATACTGTTCCCTGTCCTGCATAGATGAGACACATTTTCTTATCAGACAAATAAGACATTTTCCTCTTCCTATTATGAATTTTCATGCTATTGAAGAGTGCTTTCTTGGTTGTGATTCAATTTCATTTAGTGAGAAATGATTTTTCGGGTTGTGCATTCTGCTGTCTTGACTAATGAAGTCATACACAAATGCACCGTGTCTAAACTAGTTGTCTTACTTTGCGGTGCCTTTATATGTGCATACACATATATTTAGGCTTTTGAGGTTTCTGGTATTCCAGGAAAGCCACTACCGTGCAGTTGGTCCTAAACCATTTAGCATTTTGTTTTCTGTCTGTGTCCTATGTATTGCTACCTTGCCTATTTAAGCTGTAGTGATGTTATCACCAACTGTATGGTTTTGTACCCAATTCCTTCTAAGAAAATTTATTTGCATAAGCAGGCTAGTAAAAGATGAGATCTCATACAAAATCATGATATTTACTCAATTAAGCTATCCAAAGGAGTATTATGAATTTCCCTCACATTTGCTGTGGTGAAGATGATTCATTAGGAGCGTGATTGAGTTATTTTCTCCGTCATGTTAAATGATGATAACTCGAGCACTATAGTGTCTTTTTGGTGTAAATTGGGGATCTGGAGTCCGGGTTCAATGAGATTTTTACTTGATGCAACTTCTACATCGAGTCAAGTAGGTGTAAGGGGTGGGGACCTTTTCTTTTAAGATGATCTCCATTGTTTCCTAGTTTGAGGCACTTTTATGCAATATAATTTTCCCATTGTTGCATGAAAATCACCATGAAGAGCATCTTTTTAGAAACTACAGTATGCATAATGGATTTTAATTTCAATATATACTACTTTAAATGCATTGACTAGCTAGCATCCTTTTCTCATTGCATTAAACAGATTTATCTTCTGTTGTCAAAATTATAGTTAATTTGTTTCTTTGGAAGATGACAAACTTCCATGTTTATTCATTGGCAGAGCTTGAAGTATTGTTACTTCATTGAATGCATGTTTCTTTCACTTATTATTGTATAATCCTGCAGAGCGTAGACAAGCTCTCCTGGTTAAGATTGCATCTGTCCGGGAAATAGTATTAGGTGCGCCATTGCGAGCATTACTGAAGCATCTTACCTCTAGGACAATTTCTTCTGATATGGATCGACTTGTGGCCCTAGTCCATCGGCCAAATGAGTCATTTTTTGTCATTCCGCAGGTACACGTCCAATGTTCAGTTGTTAATTAGATACAATATTGTGTTTGAATTGTTTTTCAATGATGCTTTTCACACCTTAGACTCTGCACTAATCTTCAATTGCAGATGTTGTTTCCTCTTCCCTTTCGATCTCTTTCCCTGCTTGTTCTTCCATCTTATGCTTCCGGCTATATCTAGTTAATCTCATCATTGGAAAGTCAATCTTCTTGCAATTACTAATAAAGCTTTGGTGCTAAATAGATGGGTGTCTTTTGTTTTACTTGTTTAAAGGTTAGCCGGTTGATTCTTTTACGTCATTTTTCAGATGGAGAAGGTAATTGTTGTGTTTCCAATGAGATTTAAGGACTCCATAGATACTGTTCTCGCAACATCTTTCCTTCAGGTATTGCAAGCTTTTTTGAGTGTACCAGCTTATGCTGTCTCATTATATGCATAGGACATTCTCATTGACAAGCAAGCTAGCAGAGTCAGGTTTTCCTCTTGCATTTCTCAGGCATCACTGATATAGGCATACATTCTGTTACTTGTTTAAATGCCCTTACCTCTTGTATCACAATTACACAGGAGTTCGTGCAAGCAAGGCGAACTGCTGGTCTTAACAATGCACCTCCTTGTTTGTGGTCCTCTTCTCCTCCTTTGGAACTAAAGAAAGCCCCTGCAGAAGCATTATCAGCAAATGCTGGGTTTGTTTCTTTTGGTAATTACTGATAATTTTTTGTTTCTTCCGATCGTATTCCTTTGACTGATTACATAATAACAAGTACTGCAATGTAGTCATTTTCCCTCGGCATGTAGAAGGCAAAAAATTGGACCGTACAGTTTCAAGTCTATCGACTTTTCATGCCTACGTTAGCTATCATGTTAAGGTGAGTAACATTTAAAAACATGCTGATTTGTATACTTAAATAAGGGCTTCAAATAACCTTTGTCTGTCTATGTCGTTAATTTGTGCTGCACTATGCCTCATATTTCAACAGAAGTTCTTAATTGAATCAATGTAAAGCCTATTTTAACAGACTTAATCAACTGTATCTTCCATTAGCTGATTGAGTCTCTATTGGCCTGAATATTTGTGCATCCCATATCCATGCAGCCAATCAAAACCTTAGAAATGTCCAACAACGTAGCTTTTCATAGAATTAGTGACAACAAACTCAAGGAGGTTAGGTCTGATTTACCCATTGTTTTAGTTCCCATAATAAGATTCGAAAGTTGCACTAGAATTGAGAAATGGTGTAGGTATAGGCCTTTATTTTTAAGTTACCTTTTCTAAATTATTTGACATGGATGTTTGATTCGTTTCATTGCAATATCTTTGTTATGCATTCAAGTGCTCAGAGGGCTTTATGCATACCCGTATGCGGCGTCGTGTGGAGTCATTGATACAGGTAATGTTCTTCTACTTGATGATTCTTTTTAATTAGCTTTCCTTTCAAAAGGTTTTAGTTTAATACGAATCCATTCAGTTTGCAGTTTTAAGCTATTCCCAAGTTCTATGGGTATTCCAGTTGGACAGTTTGTCAATACAATGTCACCTCTAGGTTCTAATGTCAAATGTAACGATAAAATATTTTATGATAAAGTTCATATTCAAAGAGGGAGGATACAATCTTTTATCTTTGACTTTAAGTATTAGGTGCCCTGTGGAAATTCTGATCCCCATGGATTATTCTACTTAAGAGATGCCCTGTGGAAATTCTGATCCCTTGGATTTTGCTACCTAAGAGATGCTTGAGAGAGAGAGAGAGAGAGAGACGCCCATTTGGGTTCTTCTGCTATGTTTGCAGAGAACTTTAAGGACTTTCCATGGAACACAACTACTACTGGTTTTGTGAGGATTGTATGCACTATAATATGGCCATAGTCTCTTTCCTTGTATTTACAATATCTCTCTTCCTGTAATGGAACGGTTAAAAGAAAGCAGTATTGCTGCTAGTAGTTCTTGAGCTGCAACTTCATTGCTTTTGACATGCTAATTCATTTCTTAGGGTTTGGATAGTAGTGATCATGTTATATCCTGGAGGCATAATTTGATGTGATTGTTACTCATAGTAGACATTGTTTTGCCAGGCCTTGGACCGTGCCAAACCTGATGTTGAAAAATCCAAGAATCTAGCAAATAACAGATCCTTCAAACGACTGGTTAGTCTAAATTTCTTGTTTTTTTTGTTTTACCAAAAGAGTGTATATTTATACCATTAAATGAATCCTATTATTTTCCAGAGCCTTAAAGAGGCACATGCTAATTCCCATTCACGAAGTTAAGATTTTGGATTGAAATTCAAGATGATGTGCATCTGAACCGCCAGAAGACCATTTCTTTGGTAACTGTCTGCATGTAAATGCCAAATATTGTAAACAGTTGTATCATATTAGATAGAGAAAAATCTTTGGAGTTGGTTGCTATTATTATGTACTTATATTGTTTGCATTTCAATTCCGTTTCAATACTGTTAACCAGTTGATTCTCTTTACTTAACAAAAGAAATAGACCAGTAGCCCTATTTTTGTCCGGTATTGCTTGGTATATTTTTGTCACTATTGAAACACTTCTATACGCTTCTAATCAGGGTAAATTAGCCAAACGTGGCAATAAGATTAAGTATAATTTTTGGTTGGTTGTTCATGGTTGGGGAGCTTGTAGGTTTGTTCCCTGGACTATTTGAGGGTTGCTGGTTCTATATTGGCTTTGTGGGGGATGAAGTCCTCATCTGACCTTTTGGTAATTGAGGCATAGCCTATCTGCATGTAGGAACATTGCAGCTGTTTGTGATTCCATTGCTTTTGTTGCTGGGGTGGTTTCTCTGTTCAAATTGCAAAATCTGGGTCATATGGGATCATAACGAAGCTGGTTTATTGGTTGCGTGGCGGGAAACCTTTGTATGAAAATGCTTCTCTATTCGACTTGAATTAACAGTTTTACGCACAATCCGGCAACCTTGAACCTTAAACTGCATCAAGCAATTGTTATCAACAAAGTGGTGGTGAAATATGAGATCAGTTATGCATTCCCCCTAATTCTCATGCCTGAATTTAGATTTTTCTAAGATTGTCCTAAAGCCAATTTCGTATTTATCGTTCTTGTCGCTGGTCTTTTGAGACTTTACCTCTTTTTATCCATAATAGCCTGTTCGTGAGTAGATGCACATTATCAATGCATTACATCCTCTTAAAGCAGAGGACTTTCTTGTTTTGCTTTAGTTTACGTGCTTTAAGTATCACGTCACGACTCTTACGGTTCCAACCCTGCGATCACCTACACTACTTCCTCCACTTTATTCATGATTTCTAATGCCCGTCCGGCTAAATGCGAAAACAGCAGTTACATGCAACCTCAACCGATGACATGATATTCGAGATAGGTCAAGGACTGTTAAAAAGAACTGTTGGACGTCTATCAAATCCTTGAACCCTCGGCATCTTCCATGCGTGGGTAGTTCTGTGACTGACAATCAAACATGTGGATGTCCAGTAGCAATCATTCCCTTTCTACAGTCCTCAGGAATCATTCTGTCGGTCAAGGTGAGTGTCTATCCGCGATAATCCGGATCGAGTACTGAGGTCCTTGGAAACAAGCATGGAGCACAAACTAGAGAGACCGGTGGAGCGTAGTTTTCTGTCTATGAATTCCCAGTCGATTCTAGGAATAGTCCCTTGTCCCAGGAGGTGGGAGATGAAAGATTGAAAAAGGGGAAGTAACCCGAAATTTTACAGGCTCCTATGTTCAGGACACTCATGTGCCGTGCAATGCAATGCGAACCAAAACCAGAACTGCTTCTCACGTTGGTAGGAGTAGTGTAGGACACGTGGAAGCGGTCATTATGGCCGTTCCAAGAATGCTCTCTCTCTCTCTGTCTCTCTGCCATATGTATCTCGGCTACGTTCTGGTCTGTTCCTGTGCTGTTTCCATGAATCTGCGGGGTGCAGTAATTGACCCTTCTTTTGCCAGTTCTCATTTTACTGTGATCTTCCCAGCTCTGTCGAATCCTATATTTCGACAAACTCCTGTTTCTCGAAAGGTGATCTCAGACGAGGAACTCATTAATTGTCCCTTTTCCCAGCCCATTTTCCTTTCGTTGCCTCGGATTTTTATTGCACTGGACAGGGATGAAGCGATAGTAATCAATGGGAGGTCATTTACTCCCCTCCACTTCCCCCTAAGTGCACCTACCATCCATGTTAAAAAAGACAACCCCAGTTCAAATTATCGTTTGGATTTTGATTTGAATAAAGCAGATCCTGTTCTTTCATTTGAACAGGGCAAAAATGAAAATGCTTTATCCGGTCCCTAATCCTCCTTTCCATAACACTTCGATTTTTAGAGCGATCTTTTTAGGAAAACAATCTGGTGCCTTTATGCATCCCGGCAGTCGGAAGTGGGCGTACGTAGGTCGGGAGTACCTGACAATTTTGTGGCGAGAGAGCCAAAAACCACGGTATTTAAGATCATCGGTACAACCAGGTGAAACAGAAACCGTTTGTGTTTCTTTGGCCATATTCATCCCCAAGATCTTACAGAGAGTCTCCTGGGTGTTCAATCCAGTTTCCATGCAACCAGGAAGCTCTCCCAGTCACCACCACCACTCTCCGACCCTCAACGACATGGAAACTCCCGATCATAAGCAAGAACACTCGTCGGTGCCCTCGCTTGCCGCCTCCGAGGGCCGCCCGCAGAAGACCGGCAACGGTTATGTGCCTCTCCTGGTGATCAGCGCGCTGTGCCTCTTCGTCGGCTCGGTCTCGTCCAGCCTCCTCGCCAAGTACTACTTCATCCACAAGGGCTCGAGCCGTTGGGTGTCGACATGGGTTCAGTGTGCTGGCTTCCCTCTCCTAGTCCCTTTTATTTACGTCCCTTACTTCCTCAAGCGCACCCAGAGACGACCCTTCACTCACTTCACCCGAAAGCTCTGGGTCATGTCCGTCTTCGTCGGCCTCATGCTCGGCATCAACAACCTCCTCTTCTCCTGGGGCACCTCCTACCTCCCCGTCTCCACTTCTTCGCTCCTCCTCTCCACACAACTCTTGTTCAATCTCATTCTCTCTGTCCTCATCGTCAAGCAAAAGATCACCTTCTCTAACCTCAATTGCGTCATCCTCCTGACCTTGAGCTCGGTCCTCCTGGCCTTGTCGGAGAGCCGCGATCGGCCACCGGGCCTGACCCGGGCCAAGTATTTCATAGGGTTCCTCTCCACCGTAGGCGCCGGGCTCTTGTTTGCACTATATCTCCCCGTCATGGAGAAGATATACAAGAAAGTGTATTGCTATGCGATGGTGATCGAAATGCAGATGGTGATGGAGATCGCGGCGACAGCGCTAGCGACGGTGGGGATGGTGGCAGATGGTGGTTTTGTGGAGATGAAGCGAGAGGGGGAGAGGGTGTTCGACAGGGGGGCTAGGGTTTACTACGCGACGGTGGCGATGACCGTGGTGTGCTGGCAGATGTGCTTCATGGGGACGGCGGGGATGGTGTTCATGACGTCGTCGCTAACCGGCGGGGTGTGCATGACGGCGCTGCTGGCGTTGAACGTGTTGGCCGGGGTGGTGATCTACCAGGACGACTTCGGGGGCGTGAAGATCGTGTCCACAGTGCTGTGTATGTGGGGTTTCTGCTCCTACGTATATGGCATGCACATGATGAACACCAAACGCCAAGGAACAGAAAACAAGCCCAGCGTTACTACTGCTAGCACTAGTCCTAGTAACTGTCTTGGTCAAGCCATGGAGATGGCTTCTTTGGCTCGGACGCCTGCCGTTGCATCCGGCGGCAGCGTTTAGTGAAACCAAATGTTGTATTATCCCCCTCTATGAGGTCGATCCGCGACTGTTTTGCGCCAATGCTAGGTAAAATGTAATTAGCAGTGCGGGTATTAGCCGGGGACTGAATTGAGGGATAATTAGCTAGCGCGTCAATAGGCTTATGATCTTTGTGGCCACCATAATAAAACTTGCAAAATGTCAAAGTGAGCGTTTCCAGTGCATGCTTGTCATCGCTTGCCCTCGCCTCAATCACCAGTTCCGAACAGTTTCCCCCTCCACTTCCAGTGCCCTATGACGATCCTCTTTCCATCAGCCTGTGAAAATATTATTGCCAGTCCCAAACAACTTCTCAGATGATGACAAACTCGAGGCACTACATCACGAGGAGACACCTTTATGACCTGGCAAAGCAATTGCGATGGAAAAAAAAGTGAGGAGTGATGTGCGTTTGCTCACCCGAGTTTACCTTTGTATTAATTGGAGCAGGCCACCTTTCCATCTACTCAGCCTGCAGAAGAAGGAAATGAACAGTAACACCCTCCCCTCTTTTACAGCCTAAGTTCTTATCCCTCTCATTAAATGCCTCGGCTATAAAAGAAGGTTCTTTTTAAGTGGTTTATGCATTAATGTGGGCTGGCAATACGTTAACATCCGTCTAACTACAAACTGAGTAACTTTTCATGAGCTGGGGCTTGACCCATATATCATCGAATCAAAGCACAATGTCATTTTCGTATGGATAAGTTTTGACAGCATATCATCTTGTTCCCACAGCTGATGTAAATAATCCATCCTTCGATGCTCCTTCCCGATTAACTTTTGACTTTTGAAAGAATCTCTTTATGTTTATCTTATTCTTCACAAAGGCAATCACAAGATTAAAGCACATCATCATCTTTTCAGGTATCTTATTGATTAAATTTTTGAATGAGTATCTTAATTATCTTACAGATCTTCTTGATGGGTGACCTATAAAACTAATGTAACCAATCAACTTAAACATATGTGTTTTATCTACTAATCTTTGTCTATTATTTCCAAAGGTGATAGAGAATCTTAAATTAGCTTATGTATCTTATCAATTAACTTATGTATGCTTCTCGTGCAAGCAAGGCTAAAGGAAAAATGAATAAGAACAGATAAAAATGATGAATAAGAATGAATAATGTTGGGAAATTTTGATTGATGATAAAGATACGAGCAATAGTTTATTGTTCTTTGATGCTTTAATGCATAATGATGATCACTGTCTCAAGTATTATATGTCGCCACTATTGTTGCTATCGGGTTTAAAACAAATATACCTTTGGGATATAAACGAAAGAAGCTCAGCAATTACTTCCTATTGAAATTTCACATTGAATGTGTTATCAAACTAGTGTGAGAAAAGAGAAGAAGAGAAAATTTTGTGAAGAAGATAAAGTTGTTATTGTTTTGAACAATGTGTGATTTGGTCATACTTATAGGCAGATACCATCACCGCTTTTCATAATCATCCATTACTTCTCTTCATGTCAATAACATCTCATTTCATATCTAACAATCACTTTTTTTCATGTCCAATTCAATCTCTTTTCTTAATTATGGATAGATAAAAAACTATTTCAACAATCATCTACTTAGTTTGTTATTTGTATTAATTTACATAAATCCATACATACATTAAGGTATCAATTAAGATTTGAATCTTCAACTAATGTAAATAATTCCATTAATGAAATCAGTGGTAAATAAAATTTTGAACCATGATTTCATTTGTTAATTGAATTATCGAACATATGAGTTTACACACATTCAATTAGAAATTTACTGTGCCTTAGAACTTTTATGGCCTTGTGCTTCCTCCTAGATCATGAATATTTACAAAAGTTCATCCAGCTTTTGTTAGAAGTGACACCACTTCTTATGGTAATATAGTTGAAGTTCCTAACTTATTAACTTAGCCTTGCCTTGCTAAAACCGGAACTTCATTAGGGCTCCTTTTGTTTCACGGAAAATAAATTATTTGGAAAATATTTTCCTAAAAATGATGACTTATATTGCTTGAAATAATTAGGCAATAAATAATGAATTGTCTCAATATTCCGTGGATGATGAATTTTTTTTTGTTATTGTGAGCGATATAAGCAATCATTTTTAGGAATTTTTTTTTCCAAATCATTCATTTTTTGCGAAATAAATAGTGCTTAAGGGCGCTTTCTTACACTCATGCTCCTAACTTTCCATGAGTACTAACCTTGTGCCCTAGTACTCGATCATTGTCAAGATACAATAACTTGTTTTTACCCATTGAATTTTGAAACTTTTGTTAGAAATTGTATAGTTTGGTTTTCACTATGCTTAACTACTATCATTTGGCTAAAGAACTATTCCTTTGGCAATACTGCCAACTAAACCTCCCAAGAGTCCCATAGTGAATGGATCGGCCAAGTTATTATTTGTTCGAATACAAATTATTGAAATAATTCTATCATTAATTAATTGTCAAACATACTCATGTTGCAAACTAATATGTCTAGATTTTTCACTGTACATTTTACTATATGCTTTAGACATTGTTGACTCACTATCACAATATAAAGATATTGCCTATATTGGTTGTGGCCACAACTTTATATCCAATAGCAAATTTTGTAGTCATTAAGCCTTTTTACTAGCTGTTGATCGTGCTATAAATTCAAAATACATTGTTGAATAAGCTATACATGTTTACTTCTTCCTTTTTTTGGTCGAAATACATGTTTGCTTCTTTGATGCCCAAGAGACTACACCATTTGCAAGCAAGAAAACCCTTCCAGATGTCGACTTTTTGTCGATTGTGCTAGTTTTCCAACTAGCATCCGAATATCCTTCTAGTACTACTAGTTGTCTTTCATAAAATAGACCATAATCTTCTGTTATTTTTATTTTTATTTTTTTTGGTAAGGATCTTCTGTTATTTTTAAGTAACTAAGAATTCTACTTATGGCCTTTCAATGTGTAGTTCTAGTATTATTAGTAAATATGGACAATTTACACATAATAAAGGATACATTAAGTCTAGTACAATGCATAACATACATCAAACTTCCAAATGCTGATATTTTTTGAAATTTCTTCACATAGTGGAAAGCATGAACCCCACTATATCACTTTGATGCCTAAAATTATATACACTTCTCCCAAATTTTTCATTCTAAACCGAGAAAATAGATACTTATCATTTTCATTTATGCCATGCATAATTTTACCAACAAGTAGCATATCATCTACATATAATGAAAAATGCACTTATCAATATTGTTATGCTTAAATCCATATAATAATATCAACGGATCAAATTTTTCAAGCCACTATTTCGGTTCTTGCTTCAGACTACATAATGATATGCTTAGGATACATTTGGCAACCATTCTATTCCCGAAAATAATTTTTATTCAGAAATGATTCTTTTTTATTTTGTGCCCGGGAATAATTTCTAAGCATTTGAAGGTATTTGGTAACTGCCTAAAATTTCTATTCTAGGAATAGAAAAAGAACAGAAATACATTTGGTAACTGCACAAATTTTCTTTTTATTAATAGTATTTTATTAATATTTTTAATTTTTTAAATATTTCTTTCTCTTTATATTTTCATTTTTTTTTCCTTCTTCCCCTTCCTTGGCCATGGCCAAGTCGTTGGCGCTGGCGACTGGCCACAGGCCAGGCTCGGCGAGGGCTGGACCCTCATTGCCACCCTCACCAGATCCGGTGAGGGTGGCCCTCGCCCAGGCCACGAGCCACCCTCGCCCAGGTAGTGAGGGTCTAGCCCTCACCGGCCTTGGCCTGTGGCCGATCATCGGTGGCCGACCATAGGCCAGGAAAAAGAAGAAGAAGAAGAAAATTTCTTTTCCATTTTTTATTTTTGTTACCGGAATTAAGAAGCAACTTTTTTATGCTTTTTGATTTTGTTCCAACACTAATTATGAGAACAAAAAATTTACCAAACGGATTTCTGTTCTAAAACTGATTCTGAAAACAAAAGAATAGAAATAATTACTATTTGACCGGTTGTCAAATGCACCCTTAATTTGCAAGCCTTATTATCATTTTTGGGTAGAATAAAACCTACAAGTTGTTCCTTGTACACCTCAATCTTCTAATTTACCATTTAGAATAGTTGTTTTAACATCCATCCATTTGATGCACATGCAATTTATAAATTAAAGTCATAGCTAATAGAACTCTAACAAATGTTATTTGAGCAACCGATACATATGTATCAAAATATTTCAAAGCAGTAAATCTATTAATACCTTGTTTTTTTCAGTATTGTATTTGGTCTCCAAGGCATTATAAATGTCTCTAGGATTTATGTAAGACCAAAAAATTTCATATAGACAATCTGATAGAGTATTGAGAATTCTTCCTCAGCACCTCTTTTCATTATAAATTGCTTTTTTTTTCCAAAATGATGCATCTTTATACGTCATTGTCTTACTGAACATTCTTGGATCTTCTTCCAAGTGAAACCGCTATATTTTCCCTATCTCCTTCTACCAGGAGAGTTACATATGAACATCGAATTTTTTTCATTTTCTTCACTCTTTGACTTCTCCTTGGCTGACTTGGAGAATCAAATATTTTTTTTACTAGATGAAGGATTGCTTGCATCAATTGGTGTTTGTGAATATGCTATGGTATCACTTGAATCTTTAAGAAGTTTGTGTTCAAGAATTCAACATATCTTAACTCCATAATAATATTAGATTTGACATCTAATAATCGATAAGTTTAGAATTCTTAGCATATCCAACATACACACTTCTTAAAGCCCTTGGTCCTAATTTGGTTTGCTTAGGATCAAGAATTCTATAATACGCAAGGCATCCCCATATTTTAAAGTTTTAGATTTTTGGTACCCTTTCTTTCTATAATTCATATGGAGAGATCTTAAATTTCTTTGAAGGAATTTTGTGGTGAACCTGAATTGTAGTAAGAAGTGTTTCTCCCCAGAAATTGATTGCCAATTTTGCTTGTAAGGTCATGTAATTAACCATATCTACCAAATTCAATTTCTTTTCGTGCCAATCCATTATGTTGTGATGTATAAGGTGCACTTACTTGATGCAAAATACCATTTTGTTTACAAAACACTGGAAAAATCTAATAAGAATTATTCTCCTCGCCGATCATTATCAAAACTTTGATTTTTGCATCCTTTTGATTGTCAACTATAGCCTAATATACCTTAAACACATCAAAAGATTGATCTTTTGATTTCA
The DNA here is from genome assembly GCA_031216235.1 of Syzygium jambos. Classification (NCBI taxonomy): domain Eukaryota; kingdom Viridiplantae; phylum Streptophyta; class Magnoliopsida; order Myrtales; family Myrtaceae; genus Syzygium; species Syzygium jambos. The sequence continues at coordinate 45,742,990 of CM062224.1, read as the reverse complement.
TAAGGTAAACAAGAGTATATCTAGAGCAATCATCAATAAATGCAATAAAATAATGATTTCTACCTCTAGTTACCATACCCATTAATTCTTAAATATCATAATGCACCAGTTCAAGTACTTTATTATATATTTCTACCTTTGAGAACGATTTCTTAATCATCTTTGCTTATAAACATATCTCAATCCTTCTTATCCAGATTATCACATAATATCATACCGCTTTCATTCATATATTTCAAAGTAATCTAGCAACATGAGAAAATCTATTATTCCGCAAGGAAGATGACTCAAGCATATAAGCACAAAAAAAGTTTCATTAATACTTATATGTCAAAATTGCAAACACTTGATGCAGTCACTATCTCCATCTCTATGATGATAATATCTTAATATTGTTGGGAAAATTTGATTGATGATGAAAATACGAGCAGTAGATTATAGTTTTTTGATGTTTTGATGCGTGATGATAATCACTGTCCTTAAGGTATTATTTGCCTCCACTATTATTGCTACAACCTCAAGGATATACATTGAAAACATGGAGAAATGATTTCAACATTTACTCAATTTTCCTCGTGGAATTTCACCTTGAATGTGTTGTCAAATTTGTGTGAGAAAAGAAAAGAAGAGAGAATGAATGATGTGAAGATAGTCAAACAAGGCATCTTTTGAAAATAGTTTCCTTATTGGAACCATCACCGCTTTTCACGATCAACCATCGCTTCTCTTCACGTCAATAGCATCTATTTTCAAACCCAACAATCATTTCTTTTCATGCCGAATTCAATCTCTTCTCTTAATTATTTATTGATAATAAACTATTTCAACAAAAAAGAATCGTCATAATGCAATGTTAAAAAGGACGTGAAGAGAGATTAACAGTTTTGGCTTTGCAGCCAAGTAACAAATGACTTGAGATTGATAAAACGAGCTCTTCTCCGTATTCTACATCCTTTTGGTCGAATTGAAGAAGTGCATAGTACCAACTCGGTGCATAAGAAACCTACACTGATTGTTATAAGTTACACATGATGGCGAACAAATCAGATGATCTTGCATAATTTTGTCATAGTAAGAGAAAATTACATAGATAATACTTACACCTTTAGCGCTGGATGAGTGACATGTGTGTTTGGAGTTGGTTTTATAACCGAACTGTTCTACATGTTGATCATCCAATGACAAAGTGGTAAAGTATATTTCACACCGGCAATAGACCTAGTAAAAGTCCATATGGTATATGGGCTACAACAATCTTATGAGAGAATAACTCCTGAGTGGAGTTAGCTAACATATCATCAGGTTGTGGTCATAAAAGTCAAGCCTCTTATTTTAGTGGCGACATTATTTCGGCTTTGTAATTAGGAATCAAAATTGCACCAAAAGTCAGCGATTCCCTCTTAGAATATTGAAGTTATTGGGTGTTTTGTATCGCAGTTGTTGTGGACACACATGCATAATCTTCAATACAAAATGCAGGCATGAAATAGTGCAGGACATGCCAATCACTACGTTAAGCTGAAGGCTCAAAAGAGTCGGATTCTCTGAGGACATGTCGCTCACGTTCTTCTCAGTCCCCTCCTTTAAAACAATCTCTCCCATCTGCGAAATCATCTTCATCCTTGGAGGCAGAATGATTCTCTCATCCTCCTCCCTCAATGGAAACAATGCTCCGCCGTCACAAGAAAAGTTCGACATTATTCAGATAAATCTCTTCGATTTCGGCAATCACAGCAACCTCGAGCCTACCTTCTCCACTGCGAAAGAGGAAGGCAGCCCACGCCAAGAAAAGCAAATCGGGGTCGACCCGATTTCCCTACAGCAAGAGCCGGCCTTCTTCGGGTCAAGACCGTTGCCGCCCATCAAGACGAACGGTTGGCACGGCCTTCTTCCCCCGCTCTCGCCTGCCAAGAGCAAGTTCCTCGGCCACAGCCTCCCAAGCTCGGCCACGACATCGCCACGCTTCCCTTCCATTAGTAATCTACTGAAGAGGAACAAGAAGTGGGTGCTGCAGGAAAGTCAGGCACATACTCCTCCTCAACTGGATTTCGACCATCTCATGATGCTCAGCCCGTACCTCGCGATGCAACAAGAGATGAGGAGGTTCAGGAGGAGCAAGTCATGCGGCGAAGGAAGAGCAATCCCACCCTCCGTAGACTTTGATCTTCTGGCAACCCAGGCTAAAGCTAAAGCTACCGGTACGACTTCTGGCACTAGTGACAGTAGTTGTACCAGTGACAGTAGCGAGAGCGAATGTCACCAAGATGTGAACCTCAAGAACAACTTCCCCAGAACTGTGAGCAACGAAGGCCGCGATGGTAAGAGGGAGAAGGAAAGTCGGCAGGAGGAGTTCAAATGCGGGGCACTGTGCTTGTTCCTTCCAGGGTTTGGCAAGGCCAAGCCTGTCAAATCGAAGAAGGATTTATCACAAGCAGCGGGGAACAACTATGTGATCTCTAGGACTGTTTCATTGGAGAAATTTGAATGCGGATCGTGGGCTTCCCCCGTTATCAACGTGAACGAAATCAGCCATGAAGATGGAGCTGGAGCTGGAATGGGAGACTCCGCCAACCTCTACTTTGATCTGCCGCTAGAGATGATTCAGAGCAGTGCCAACGACATGCATTCTCCGGTGACCGCAGCTTTCATCTTTGACAAGGAGAGGAAGGGCGTCTTGAAGAACGGCTCGATGAGGGCGCCCAACAGGAAGTCGCACGAGTCCCCTCGGCACGTTCGGTTCTCCACGTCTTCGCCGACTTCGCACCCTGAATCGCCGACTTCTTGCATCACGCCCCGCTTGCGCAAGGCGAGGGAGGACTTCAATGCCTTCCTAGAAGCACAGAGTGCTTGAAAGTTATCATCAGCTCCTCACATTCCTAAACCTAAACGCGCGAATCTCCTGTCCGATGATCCATCCGCATGATATACGTTTGTGTCGTAACTTTTGAATCGAGAAATCGTGATGTCGCCGTGTCTAGATGCATAGACGGAACGATCCATCGTATGTAAAAGCCCCAGCTTCCCTTGGATTGCAAAGTTTTGGTGCTGAGACGTCCGTTCCGTTTGTTTTTTCAGGTTGTACATGGTGGAATGAAGGTTTGTATCATGTCCAGATAAGCAATTCTTGAAGAGTCGATGAAAGTTTCTAAGTTAGAAGGTTGTCATTTGCAAGAGTAGTACAATCTATCAGCTAAGCTGTCCCAAGATGATTGCCATATACATAACCAATCTTCAAGATGAACAACAGAGGAGACCCTCTGGCTGTAAAAGCAGATTTCGTCAAACGCGTGCATCTATCTATGCTGCGTGTAGCATCTCTTTGACTTTGGGTGTGCTAGGCCAGCGTATACATTTGGGCCAAAGATTCTGTTCTGCAATTTCGTTTGCCAAAGCCCATGCTGGCCTCCTCAATCATTTGCTCAGAAATATGAGATAAAGAATGTCATTCGATCGAAGGGTTTTGGTACGGTGGACAAGAGATGCCCTGGTCATCAAAAATCAAGACAAATTGTTAAGTGGGACTTCTTATCGTTATTAGTATTGAATCAACAATGGCTGTGGAAGTAGTGTTGTCCCCATCAATCCAATAAAAAAGAAAGAAAAACTCGATCCTGGCTTGACCCTTTAATTGTTTTTTTTTTCAGGTAAGGTCGCCGAGCTCTCTCATCTACACTTTACGAATCGATTCCGGCGATGCAGGCACATCCCATTTGAAGTCGAGGAGGGGGAGCAGCATGTTTCTCGGGAGGACAGAAGTGCAGCTCCTGTCCTCTCAATTTCAGGGATTCCCAATTCCCTAACTCTGAACTTGTCGATTTTGCAATCGAATCCTCAAACTTGCTCCATGTTTAAAGATTGAATTTTTCCATGGTTTGTCTTTTGGGTATCGAATTGGGGAAAATCACCAAAAAAAGGTCTTCAACTTGTCGCGCTTTTACCAATTCAGTCCTAAACCTTTTAATTGTGCTAACCGAGTCCTAACTAAACATTTTCATGCTTTGTCGATTGAGTTCATCTGGTCAAATTTTGGTTGGAAATTATTGACATGGATGCGCAATGCCCTACGTGGCACGGGGTGTAAGACGACCGATGCTAACGTGGACATTTTCAATAATTTTCCGAGTGTTTTTCCTTTTTCCTTTCTCTTCTCGGACAAAATCAAACGAACCGCCACGTGGAGCCTGGGAGTGGGAACAGGTGGCAATGCCGTTGATTAGAATGTGGCCGAAAAGCGTGTCGTCTTTGCGTGCGGGAGCTGAAATGTTGATCCTCAGGTCTCTCTTTAGCTCTTGCCTCCTCTCCTTAATCTCCATGGGGATTGGGGATTAGGGAATTAGGCCCAACCCCTACGTTGCTTTGAGAAGTGTAAAATCTCCTCACCTTTTGAAAATATGGTATAGACATAGATTATTATTCACTTCATTTTTTTTAAATATATATATATATATATATTTTCGAATCGTTCATTTTTCACGAAACAAAATAAAACGATTGAAGTGATTCCTTTGTGTAAGTAAACAAGTGAAAGGTCATGCCACAAATCACGGGACGGAGGGCCTTGTTGTTTTCGATCTATGAAAAATTTCCTTTCGTAGATCGATCGATTTTCAGTCGTTTAAGTACCGAAAAAATGATTTCTCAAAAATAATGTTTCTTCGAATCTTTCCCGGGGGGGGGGGGGACGGAAGAGCCCCCAAAGAGGTCGAACGTTCAAAACGGTAGAAAAGCCAGAGAGATGAAACGGGACACGAGAGATTTCACGGCCAGCCCCCCGCCGCCGCCCCCTCCCCAAAAAAAAAAGTCGTCTCCGAACGGGGGAATCGAAAAATCAAAAGGAGCTTTTCGGTCCCGTGAAGCGGAGCGGTGGTGGGCAATTCCGACTTTTCTCCTTTCGCATATGGGGAAAGACAGGCTGGGACTGGCCTCTCTCTCCCTCTCGCCCTTTCTTTCTTACTTTCTTTCTTTTTGGGATGTGGACGACTGGACACTCTCCTTATTCATTCATTTGTTTTGATCCCCCCACCCTCCTCCCCAACGGTGGTCGGCCAGCTCAACAACGCCCATCATTATACCCAGTTGGAAAAAAGCAGCGCTCATCTCGCACTTCGTCGATCTCTCGTTTGAATAATTAATGTACGTGCAGACAAGGAATGATGACGCAAAATGACCCTTGAACCTTTTAATTTTAATTCTCGAAATTTTAACCGGACGAGTGCAACGTTATCTTCGAATTATTAATATATTTCACGTGATTTCTAAATTTTTAATAAATATTTAAATTAATTTTTAAATTATATAAAATCATTCAATATCATCCTTTCATCATATAATTTGAAATCAATTTATATATATATCAAAAGTTCAAAAAGCACATTAAATAAATTAAAAATTCGATAACGCTATTACATATTTGATTAAAATTTAAAAATCGTATAAAATAAATTAAATATTTAAAGATCATCATATTGTACGTTAAGTTAAAAGTTAGATTACCAATTCTGCCATTTTTCACCGCGGCCAAAGAAAAACCCAAAAAAAGGGGCGGCCAAATTTCCTCGTTCACAAACACAATCACATGGGATTTCAATCATGACAAGAAATCAGAAAGGGACGTCCAGCCAACTCCCTCTACTTTCTTTCTTTCTTTAACTACTTTCTTTCTTTTCTTTTCTTTTGGGGCGTTGATGTCAGACGAGCGCTGCCCCCACATCGCCACTCCCCCAGCCGCCGCCACCTCTCTCCTCCGCCTCCTCCTCCTCCTCTCAGTCAAAACCCTAATCCATCCATCCATCATCCCCAGATAACACCACATCGAACCGCATAAACAAAGTACTAAGATTCTTGGTTCAAGTTATAATACAACAGTCATGAGATTTCCAATCCCTGGCCGGCCTCGGGGTCATCAAAGATGCCCCCCAAACAAGAAAGCATCAAAAAAGGGACGAGGAGGAGGAGGAGGTGGGAAAGCATCGCCGCCACCACCACCACCTTGGTCCATCATGCCCATCCGCCGTGTACGGTGGTCCCTCCGCACCGACAACCCAATCAGCCACCCACAAACGTTCATCTCCCATCCATTCCATCTCAAAAGAATAACTCTCTTTTATTTATATCATATTATATATTTTATAGTATTGTAATATGCAAAAGAATGGCCCACCCCTCTCTAATCTAATCCCTGATGTTGCCTTTCTCCTTAAGGGAGTGTCAGACCCGAAAAGAGAAAGGATAAAAGAATAAGTAAAAGTAAAGACACGAATCATGAGCTCCCCACCCCCCCGCCCCAAACCCTGTATCAATCCCACTACTGCTAAGATTCTATACCCATCACCGCACAATCGGTATAATACAAAAGGCACAGAAAGATCAAAGAAAGACGGAAACCAAAACGATAAGTAATAATCACAACTGAACAGGACCCCCCCCAAAAGAGGGAGCTCATTGCCGGGTCCGCTGCAGCCGGTCGCCGATCATCTTGAGCTCGAACCTCTTCACGGCGCCGCCCGCGTCCCTCATCGTGGTGTCCAGCACGTAGGGGACCTGGTCGAAGGTGAGGTCCGTGGAGTTCACCAGGTTCCGGCACGGCTCGCGTCGCTCCGCGATGGTGCCGTGGTAGTGGAAGTACTTGATCCGGCGCTCCGTCTTGTGGTTGGTCCTGCCCTTGAGGTTCTGGGACATGTGCACCCCGGTCGCGTACACGCTGCGCGGCTGCAGCGCGTACTTCCGGTCCCTCCGTATTCCCCTCTTCACGTCCCTGTACACCAGCTTCTCGAACCCCCATTTCCTGCACACCATCACAAGACAACACCAATGTTCACGCATTGTTCTGTGCAGGACACTCCACACTGGCCGTCCATCACTCGCCCAATCATTCAGGCAAAAAGACACACAAATACAGGTGTTCTTCCCCCCAGTCTCTAAGTTCATTAATTAAAACCGAACATGTGACTAATACAATTAGGCCCTCGTCCTTGTCCACACAGTGATTCCTTCTTGGCACCAAGCACTGTGGAGGAAAAACAGAGCTGTCAACCGAGAGGCCATTAACGCGCCAGCACCATCTTATGATAGAGCCGGAGATTGGGTCGACAGCTACCTCCCGCGGTCTCTTTTCAATGCATATTAAAAGACTGTATCATGAATAAACGGACGAATGTGATGTCCCAATATACAAATGCATGATGTCCCCATCGCCGAATAAGAAACGCTAACTTGCGAACAAAGCTCTATACACCAACTCACTTCCACTTGCCCCAATACGATGAAGAGAAGACACGAATCTAATGCCATCATCAGGAGGCCGATGAAATAAGCTCCAAACGCATACGCCGCACAACATCTTCGATGTAAAACACAGAACTGCACCTATCAATCAACCACCCCGGCACCCTAGAAGCCCATTTCATCAGTCATTGTTTAATCGACGCGTACTCGAAGATCGAGCGTGTCTCGAAACAGAGACGCACGACTCTTTACGACTCTTTTCCTTATACTCGGACACGCTTCGCAGCAATGCCCTTCATGAATCTCTGGGATATCGTCGAATTCTTAGTTCAATTCATTTAACATTTAACATCTCCCACGGAACAAACCGAGTTTAGCTTCGGCACTCTAATCTAATCTTAAGCTTTGCCCACATGGGAAAATCATTGCCATCTCCATGTTTAGCATCAAGGGACCGGTTGTTTCGGCTGAACACGAATGTCTTTCCCACTCGTGAAAATTATATGTTTCACTTGCAGATGTTTTCAATATGATGAAGGCACTCGATTAATCGAGTTCATGCGCATACATGCGAATTATAGGAACATAAGAAAAGGAAGTACCTGTAAGTCCTGCTGGCACCGGCCTCGTCGACGAAACAGAGCTTATTGCTCATCGGCATCTGCTCGATGGTGAACTGCGAGTACCCGGACAGTGAATCGAGCACCGACCGGAGCGTGTTCTTGGGAGGCACGTAGATGAACTCGTCCACGTCGAAGAAGAACATCCACTTGGTCATGAATTTGTAGCGGTGCAAGCAGTCATTCACCACCAAGAACTGGTTGTGGTAGTACCCGTCGAACCTCTCCTGGTCCCTGACGTCCTGCAACGTCACGTACCCAAGCTCCATCCAGGGCCGCAGCACCTCAAGAACCCCCTCGTGGATCCCGCCGGCGTCGTAGATCACGAAATGCGACCTGCCGCCGAAGAGCCTCACGTGGTAGGCCATCCACTCCCGCACCCGCTGGGGGCTCAGGTTCCCGTACAGCGGCGACCCACAGTAGAGGAAATCGTACTTGGGCTGGGAGCTGAAGATGGACAGGTCCAAGCTCCCGGGAGGCTCGGCGAGGACTTCGATCGTGTCGGTGAAGTTGAAGCTGCGGTCGCTGCCGCCGGAGGTGGAGGCGAGGAGGAGCAGCTTGCCGCCGGAGTTGTCGGCGTTGAGGACGGGGTCGGGGAAGGTGCAGTTGACGACGACGACGGTGTAGACGCGGCCGTAGCCCCAGTCGGGGAGGATCTTGAATCCGACGGCGGTGGAGGCGGCGGCGGAGGTGGAGGTGGAGTTGGGGTGGGGGACCCACCGGCATTGGTAAGAAGGCCTGGCGTAGACGTGGAGGGGCTTGGAGGCGAGGCCGACGACGGCGAACGTGTTGAGCCCGCCACGGTAGGAGCCCATGGTGATGAAGTTGTAGGCGGCGGAGCCGTAGGGGTTGAAGGCCCGCTTGACGACGCCGCCCTCGAGGACCTGCTCCCGATCCGCAGCGGGGGGCGGCGGCGGGGGCGGAGGAGGAAGAGGGAGAGGGAGAGGGAGCGGCGGGGGAGCGTCGGCGGCGGCGGCGGCGGCGGCGGAGGAGGAGGGGGAGGAGAGGGGAGGGGAGATGCGGGAGATGCAGAGGCGGAGATCGGAGGAGGAGAGGGAGAAGCGAGGGGGGAAGAACTGGAGGACGGTGGCGACGGAGCAGAGGACCAAGAGGGCGGTGAGCAGGATCTTCAGCTCGGTGGCGCAGTTCCACACGACGCCCACGAACATCTTCCTGTCGGCGCCGGCGCCGGCGCCCCTCTCCGCCTTGTTGTCTCCGTCCTTCCCCATTTCGGGCTCTCGCCGGCCGTGCCGAGGGCGGCGGCGGCAACGAGCGGAGAGACGGTGGAGAGACGGTGGCGAGGAGCGGAAGAAGAGGAGGAGGAGGAGGAGGAGGAGAAAATAGAAAGAGAGCGGTGGAATGGAACGGAAGGGAAGGGAAGGGAATGAGAATGCCTTAGAAACTTTTAAACGCAAAAAATGCAAATGCTAACTCCACCACTTCCATCACTTCCAATTTTCCTAAAGAAGTAATGCAGACATAAGCACAGCTACTAGGTACATGTTCCTTGGATTTGTTACCAAATCCAAGTCCACTTAAAGCCTTCCCGTTCATGTTCATCTCGCAAAAATTAAAATGCATATATTTTTTTTAAAATGATTATTCATACCGCTTATGAAAATAAATAAGCGAAAAATACGATGTTCAGATATAAATTGTTGTGGCTAATTAAAATATTTTTCATCGATTAATTATTTCAAGCGATACGGATGATCATTTTTTCTCAGGAAAATATCTTTTTTAATTATTTTTTAGTACCCATTTTAGCGTGAAGATGGTTTGTGGTGTGGTGCCGAGAGGGCAAAGGGCGGACCACCACCTCAGCTAGCCTACTAGCCCAAGAAGACCTTACTCTATTTTGGGTATTCCCCTACCACAAGCTCAGCTCGCTTCTCACTGAGAATTCAATCGTCCCCATCGTCGGTTTGGCTCTGGATCGAGCATACGACGGCTCTCGCCTCGCTCCACCGACACCCTAGTTAAATGACGGGCGATGCTCTTTTGCTCTAACGAGCTATAGCCACGGCTCAAATCGAATATCTGTTGTGGGCGTAAAGCTTTGCGCAATATTACGCTTGTCAACGTCGGTCGTCCCGACAGAGCACGCCAAGAGAAAGGCGAACTCGCTCACCGATCAATCCACCGCCTCTCTCGGATGTGTACGTGGATGGTATCGACCGCTGGGCGTGCCATCTTCGTCGGTGCGAGGCTCTTACGTTAACGTCTCGAAGGAATTATACCTTTGGCCGATCGTTCCTCGCCATTCTTTTCGTTTTTTTTTCGTTAATAAAAAAAGGAAAAAGAAAAGAAAGGGGAGGAGGAAAGGAACGGAAAGAAGGGAAGGGGCATTATTGGGATTAGGTGGAAAGCAGAAAACGACGCCGGACTCCTGTCTACTTTGATTGGATGCAAAAAGGACAAAGCAGAGCGGGTGGTCCCCACCGCGGGGCTTCAAATGACAGATTGATAGCCCATGGCAATCGCCGCCTCTCCTCGTAACACGTGGCCAGTCACCCGCCACGTGGACGGGGCTCGCACGTTATCTGATTCTTCGCGTTATTGTCTACGGAGGAGGAGGAGGAGATGCAGATGCGCTTTACATGAAAGTTGTAATCCAATTGACTAGAATTCTATCAGATTGGTCGTAGATTTCAAGCCCTCATGCACCGTAATTCTATGCCGGCGCGAGATTTTGTGAGATGACTATCGATTGTTCTGAAAGCTAAAGCCTTTCAAGAATTGATGTGCGCATTTTTTTTCTTTCGTGTGCCGCTCGTCTTTGTAGCCGTCTCCCTCGCTTGGGTTGATGCTCATGTAATTAGCATGTGCGAAAAGGAAGTAGCAAAGGAACACGGTATGAATTGGCAAGATGAGCATTTGGAGCGCGCGCTCGGCTCGGGCTTTCCACAAAAGGACCTCTTGGACTCTCAAAAGGCTCTCGTGTCAAAGTAGAGCTGTTTGGCTACACAATTCCAGAGGTCTTTGCACCAAAGTCGGCATTTTCAAAGTACTCTAGACCGATGCAAGTCTCGTTCAGCATTGGCTTTGAGAGTTTTCGAAATGCTATTTCAAGGGTAAATGGATCCTTCCGTCCTTTTTAACTTTGCCCTCGCTAAAATATCTAAATTCCAATTTTAACCCTGCCCTCACTTTCCTGCGTAGGTATGCTCGGCATCGAGCAACGTCGGGCAATGAGCGTAGATCTGATTGTCGACGAGCCAGATCTGACACTAGCAATCCTCGCCTAAGATTGCGTGACCTCGACATGGCGTCGCAGGACCTCGGGCGAGAGCCGCCTAGGGCGTAGGGACCTATCCCTCGAGCTGGGTCGGCCCTCGAGCGAGCTCATCCAGCCTTTATCTGCCTTTTCTTTTTAATTTACTCTTTCAGATTGGATATCAAAGTCCTACAGAATAAGTGTTTAGCAAACACTACTTACTATACCTTCGATTTAAAGTCGGGTTTTTTCCAAATGCTCTCCTGAACACGCAACCGTTAGTCCCGGAGCGGATTAAAGTCAGGTGGGCGCCATGTTAGAGTTAGCAAGAAGGAATTGTGCACTAAGGTTAGGATATTCCCTTCAAATGGGGGATGGATTTTTCAATGTTGCACATGTTCAAGGGGGGAAAAGCAGGGGCATTTTGCATATGCAACCCCGGCGAATTTTCAGCTTCCCCTGTTTACTCCGACACTTGCCCACGTTTCAATGGGCTGTCCACCTTCGTAATCAACACCAACACTTTCCCTGTATTTTTCCTCGCGGAATGTGCTGATGGTCGTTGACTTTGCTCCTTCCCGTCGCTGATCAGGTGATATCTGATATCGTATGGTACCGGGATTCATGAACAAGCAAGTTCATGTGCACAAGCAATCTCCATTCCTGGTTCATATATATATATATATATATATGCAGAAAAGTTTGAAAAAGAGCGGCCATTCAACAGACGCTCGTTGATTACGTAAAGGCAAACTCCCCCTCTCTTGCTGTAATCCCCTGTTTTACCATTATCACAACATTTTCCTCAACTGCTTCTCCAATTGTTGGGAATATGACACAAATAAAGTTCCTGAATTTCGGTTCAATGTGCAATGCATTTTTTGAATTTTTTATTTGTGCAATGTCATTCTTGAAATTGGGTCCAACGAGCGATGCCGTCCCTTAAATTTGGTTCGATGTTCAATGTGATCTTGAACTTTTAAATATTTTTTTTATAATCTGGAGACTATATTGAACATGAAGTCTAGTGGCGATATTAGATATTGTTAAAGTTTAGGGACCACATTGCACAAATTAAAAGTTTAGATACCATAATGCTCATTGAACTAAAGTTTAGGAATTATTTATGCTGTTATCCCTGAATTGTTTAGTAAGAAAAGAACAGTTTTCTGTGTCAAGGATGCGAACGAGGACCTCTGTGACATGATTCTTTGAAGAGCCCGACCCATGTCGTGAGTTTGGGCCGGCAAAGTTGTTTTGCTCTCAGGAAAGGGCAACCCCCCTTCTCGATCCCATTGCATCTTCCAAAATTTGAACTTTTTCAAGCTGAGCAAATGCCATTTTCTCGTATCCCAACACTCTGTTCTGGCCGGTGCTGGTGCTGCACCAGACCGTCTTTCAGATTCCATCACGTGAAAGGGTGGTGGGTGGGTCTTGGTTCAGCTGATGACAACTACTACTGTGGACTTGCTTTTACAGCTCTTTTCCCCCCCGACTCTCTCGATTCTTTTATTCAACCATGCCAACTCTTGAACCCCCTATTCTCAAGCCGTACTAAACCGCGTACCGATAGTAGGAACCCAACGTCAGTAGATGGATTAATGAATGAATAAACAATTAAACGAAGCGACCGGTTCGGTTTAGCGAAAACAATTCGATGAACTTGCATGTGATTACTGATTGGATTTGGTGGGTCTCCCCCACAAGAGTTCCTGCTGAATCTGGCTTCAAGCACACCCCACCCGCAAATAAGCAGAAGACGAATGCAGTACGAATGCATTGTTCACCAGCGCCACCCTCACATGATCCGCATTGTGATCTCCTCGACCGAACACTCTCCCGATCCCGGAGTCGCCTCCGGTCACGAGCGCCACCCTCCCCTGAAGGAAGGGGGGGGGGGGGGGGGGAAATGGCACCGTAAACAATCAACAATATGGTGATACTGAGTGCGCTGGTGAACTGCATTCCTTCAAGCACACCCCACCCGCAAGTAATGGTTTTCAACTTATCTACTCCATTACATTACGTTACATCACATTACATGGTTTTCTTTATGCCCCCACTGCCAAACACAAAATGATAAGTTCTCTTACTTTTCTTTTCCTTCCTCTTGTCATCTAACCCTAGAAAGCATTCCCTTTACTTCCTCCTCACAACTTAAACACCCAAAACAAAGTTCACTTCCCTCTTTTTAAGGAGGGAAAAAACAGAAAAGCAAATCGACAGTCACTTAATCGATCAAGCTCCAAGGGATTTGAACAGAGCAGGTGCAAATACCGGTCCTTCCAACCTGTCATCTTCTTTGTTTCCTCTTCCGTCGCTCGCTTGTGTGATGCTCATGCACTATTATTCACTCATCTTGCTCCACCTTTGTCAGGGTCCTTCCATTGCCTTCTTCTTTCTTGGTATTTATGGCTGCAGGGAAGAGTTAATATTTGTAACTAATGGCACTGGAGTTGGAGGCGTCGTGGGCAAGAAATCAAGTGATCATTGGTGAGGCCAGCGGCTTGCATGAACGAGTGCACGATGGTCGGGCCGACATATCTGAACCCTCTTCTCACCATGTCTTTGCTCATCGTCTCTGATTTTGATGTTTTCACCGGTATCCTCTGACATGTCTTGTACTCCGTGGCAATCGGCTTGTGATTCACGAACCCCCACACGTACTTGTCGAAAGATCCGCATTCCTTTGTCACCTGTCATCGCGTGCGGACAACATACAAATGAAATCAGAGGAGCTAATAGGCGGATACTTGTAATGCACTGATCAGCTAAAAATTCTAAGAATCAGAAAACGATTGAAATCCTAATGGGAAATGGAATGCAGAAGAAAAAAGAGCAAGGTTTTCGAATAGAGGACTCTAACGTGCTATTACCTCGAGAATTCGCTTGGAGTTGTCTACGACTCCCCGAATTTGACTCAACTCTAGGCCGTAGAGACTATTCAGTGACGTTATTTTCTTTTCAGAGTATTGGGCCACAATTTCTGCATCAAATCCTGAGAAAGCTTCCCTGCAAAGTGAAGGTCCCAATTGCCCATTCAAGCATATATCTCCAGAACAAATCTCACATAAAGTAGATCTCAGCAATTTCGCATTACCTCAGCACTGGACGTTTCTTCAAGACTGAAGTCCAGTTTGACCCTACTTGAGCTCCGCTCAGTACCAATAACTCGAACAGGTTTCTGCATGTCACAATCCGATTCAAGGTCTAAGCACTTGATGGGTGCACGCACAAACAGACACTCGAAAAGAGGCAGAGTGAGGGAGGGCGATATTACCTGTCATCATGGACGGGCACTCCCCATTCTTGATCATGGTAAGCAACATAGATACGATCTGCACAGGCATCGCCCAGAGAGAAACGACATATCAGCACTTTGTCCAGACAAGTTATGAAGCTAAACTAGTAGTCGGGTTTCTTTTGAGAGCTTTTTCTATACTTGAACTAGCTGTAATGAAGCTACATCTTTTCTCCTCGCGGTTGGCAACAGCTAGAGCAGAAGAGGGGTTGAGCGGAACGACTTCGCCCCCGCGCTTGAAAGGCTTAACTCTTCCGTAATGGGCAGTCTTCAGCTTCCTCTGCTCCTGCAACGAAGCAATTTGTTCTTTCCTAGCAGCTGCGATGCTACCAGGGGGGCCCGAAAATGATCTGGTCAACAATGTGTCAGGACTAGGTGGTAGTGCTTGACCGACCGATTTGTTCGTCGACCTGGTCGTGTATTGCGGAGCCAAAACCTTGCCAGGACTGGGCATGGCAGAAGATGCAGTTGTTGGATCATTTCCTCTTTTCAAAGTCGAGATTCTTGGCATTTTTTTCTTAGGAGAAATGGGAGGGGTCAATGCTGGCTTAGCATAATCAGTAGGAGCAAGATGAATAAGACTAGGGTCATTTGGTGAATCTGCCGTGGAGTAGGGCAGTTGCGGAGGGGATCTCGGGGGCAGCGACTTCTTGGCAAGCGAATTACGTTGCTCAGGAGAGGGAATTTGGTTGCAGGGATGCTGCTGGAGGACAGGACGCCCATTGGTCCGTGCGATAGCCGGGGCTTGGTGGACTTTCGTCTTGAAGGAGCACATTCCGTGGGTTCTTGCTTTTCAGGTTCGAAATGTAAGGAGGGACTGAATTGGAGAGGTAAAAGGAAGGGGCTTGCTGAGGGGTTTAGGAGGAGTTTGATGTGTTTTTATAAACGTGGATTGGACAGGTTTGGACAGGTAGGAACATGGTAGGGAAGAAGGGACGTCAAATCTTCTTCAAGAGTTCGACGTAACGATACACCTATTGTACCCAAAAAGAAGATGTTGGGAAGGGCAATGCTATGGAAGACAAAGTGGACATGGCCAATCACAGTCGAGAGGAGGATGACGAAAATGACAAGGGCCTACAAATGCCATTGCCCTCATGGAGAGTGGAATCTGAGGGCATGTTTGATGAGCTTTTGTGAAGGGAGAAAGAAAAGGAAGAGTGGGGGCAGAGTGATGGTGGTGCCAGTGCCAGCTCTGAGTTGGACCCTCTTTCTACACCAAGTGAAGTGAGCGGGACACCAATTCCCAATCCCAAGTTGGGCCCTGAACTTCACCTTTCTTGCTTGTCCAACTCCAAGAAAGACAGAGACAAGTCGTTTTGCTTTGCCTGCTTCTTCTTACTCTGTCTGTGCTGGCACTACTACAATCACTTTTAAAATATTAACAACTGTTCAGACAATTAAGTAGCTGGAGCCAGCATTTGGGCTTGTGAGTTTGTTAAAAAAAACCAAAAAGGGGCAATAGAAAAAGTTGCTCAACTGAACAAATAAAACCAACTCCAGTAGTAGTACATGGACAAGTTGATCAGATGTCCAGCGGCAAGTGCTTTCTGGAGCTTACAATTTTCTGGTCCATAGAATCGGGGGAGGTTGATATGAGGGACCAAATTCAGGATTGGAGATCAGATAATGGTGCAATTTTGTCATGACTCATCATGACCATGCTCATCATCCAGGATTCACCATTCATTGCCTAAGGGTTGGCTACCTATGGTTCAGTGTGTTCCTTATCAATGTGAAATAAAAACATGAACTATATCAAGCCCACATTTACTCACTTGTTGGTGTCGTTTCCAGCAGCACTTTGCAACGGGTCCAACAGGATCTTTTCCAGTTCACTCAACAATATTAGTGCCATTTCTGTGCCAACATTCTACGAGAAGCTGCGATAAGTTCTTGAAATGTAGATCCCCGCTCTCAAAAAAAGTAGATTCGTAAACAAGAGTCGAACTAATGTCATGCTCGGGAAATTTTTCCATGCATCGCAGTTTGTAGTAGTTTGATTCGTGTAAAGGCGTGCATATTTTCCTACTTTAATCAATCATAAAACCAGCGAGATCGTGGGATGCCGGCTTTTTTAGAAGCAGCAATCAGTGTCACATGATAGGCTTTGCGATCAGCAATTTAAAGACGCAGCACATGACAATAATAATGGTGGGTTGGAGTTTGGGAAGGTCGAAGCGATGCATCTTTCCTTGTCATGGAGTTGCCCACTGCTTCATGAATTATTATGACCCAGTTGGCCCCTCTTGCTCATTCATCCAACTTTATGGACAAACCCACATGCCTCTTTCCACAGCCTCATCTACTAAAAGGCGCATGCGATTTGGAGCTCGTCTAATTTATCATCCTTACCTTCATGCATTTTTAGCTTGTCGATGAACTTTGATTTTGTGCATATAAACAATCTCCTTGGACACCGAGCTGCCTTATAGCGTCGAAATAACAGCATCCCAGGCAAGTTACTCTCTTTTGATGTCCCAAGTTCAAGACGATATCGCACATAATATGCTTTGCTAGGTCTGATTTTGCATTCGATGGTTCATGACTGGGAGATTAATGTATAGCGGTGCGTGCAAACAATGTCTTAAAAGAGAAAAGTATCCAACAAAGAAACCATTCACGTGCGTTACAGTACGTACGTACTCAGATCTAGCAATGGAAGAAGACAACCGTTCCAGATTGTAGGAATGATCTGACAATATGCTAGTCCACTTCCACATGCGCTTTTTCAGTAACTAGAAACAGAACATCTATCTATCAATCTATCTATGTGTATATCATCAATTTCAACTTAGCTGTTCCTGTTCCAAAGTTATATTCCTCAGCTATTTTGAACTTTATGTCTCAGGTGGCAGAGGATTTAAATTGCCCATCTTTGAGATGCTCCAACAGAAAAATTATTTCGTTCACAGCCCCTGCACAGTCCAGAATCCACTAGCCCTACATTATATTTGAGACTTGTCCGTCCGCTTGGAATTTGTTGACTGCCCCTCCTGCAAAATGCTGCAAGTATTGCTTCATGATTTGGCAAAACAGAATTGCCTAATAATATCTTCACATAAACCAAACAAAAATGGCAATGGCCAAATCTAACAGAAACGGGTCACCTCGGAAAAGAAATCTCCGGAGATATATCCGAGCGTCTGTATTGTCATTTTGCAATGATGACCGCTATGAAAATCTAATAATCAAGATAATCATCAATGGGTAGTGTCAATTGTCAACTAAGAGTTGCAATAATCGATCTCGTGAAAGTAATTAAAGGGAAGCGCGAGTATCCATCACGAAAAATGCCCCCACCCCCCAAGTTTTGATCATGACTTCATTGTAATGACTTGCTAAATTCCTGCCTTTTGCAACGCCAAACTATCTTCGAGTCAAGGGATTTATGTAATTTAATATGAAACATTGTTGTCATTCATCATAGATCATATCTGTGTTAACAACAATTTGACAGTATAAGAATTTATTTGGCAGTAAGGGACAGTTGAAAGCCCACCAAATTAGATGAATGTTAACTGTGACGCAGATATATCATATACGCTTTGCCTAATTATCATCTGCATTCAATATGCTCAAGCTATGGTCATAAAAATTCTTTTCTGGCTACCATAGTTTCATCTGTTTTTAAGTCAAATAGTGTTCTGCATCGCCGAAAGATTGTATGAACAAGCTTTTAGGATTTTCTTTCCCATGGACCAAAAGCGATCATACAAAAAGGACTGAAAAGCAGCACTAGTATAACCACAAAGAATCTTCCGAGGGTAAAATTTCAATCGAACACTTAATGCTTGCAACATTTTAAATAATTCAATTTGAGAACCTCACGATAAGGAAATAGCAACAGTGAAACTAAGCTACTTGTATCCTATATGCAGTGTAGTGTAGACTGTCGATGTATTGCCGTTAGACTTTAAGAAATAAAAGGGAAGTAATTTAAGAAATTTTTAGTGATGACTGACACAAATGATTAGAAGAACAATAACTTACATTGAGTATCACAAAACAAAACTATCAGCAGTGGAATCACCAATGGAGTGGTCACTGTGGGCATGCATATGCGCAGCATGGAGCACTATATGCTCTATGAGTATGAGCATATGCTTCAACAAACAAATTTGCCAAATAAAGTTATGCCGTGAAAATTTCACGCATCTACGGAAGTGAATTGTCTCTTTCACATTCACCATAGCAACCCTTATGAACAGCATTAGAGCAATTTGATGGTCTACCTGAAAACTAAGAGGTTTGATTACGGAAGATGCTCCACACTAAATTTTGTGGACTATAATGTCTGATAGCACTGTTGCTATTTTATGGGGACTCAAGAATTCAACAGCGGAACTACTAGTACGCTGATGCTTTGGTTGGTGGAATCACAGAATACTAAAGATTAGAGGGGGCATAATTGCAACTGAAACAGTTGAACAGAAATCCAAACAAGAGAATGGACAGAATTTGCTCAAAAGCTGTAAAGGCACCGCATGTAGAACAGTTTGCCACTGATATAGGTCAAGTTTCATTCCTTTGGACAAGCCCTTAAAAGTTCATATTGCCATCAGCTTATTAAAGAAGAAACAATTCAACATAAACAGGCTTCCAAGTTCACAGTTGCAGTAGTTGATGTTAGATCTTGGAGCAAGAATTTGTGCCGACCACAATCCACCTTTTCTTTTCATGTAAAAAAAAAATCAGTCTTCCATAACCATTGCCATTCATTATTCCTATTTTGGACAGAATCATCCAGTCTGATGTCTGAAGGTAATTCTCTTAAAGTTGTTATCACAGAGAAATTGCTGATTTTGTTACGTAGCCTAGCTCATCAAAACAATATACACCGCCCATACATCCAAATGTCAAGTGAATTCCGATCCTAAAGTCAGCATGTACAAAGATTAGTATCTCCCGCATCCAAAAATTCCACTTGGATATTCATCAATTACGTCTCCTGATTCAACCTTCATCGAGGTTGCTGGCACGAATTGCTGGCACGAATTGAGACGGTCCTCTGAAGCAAGAACTCGATCAACACACCTTCTATGAATCTGTGTACGCCCTCACAACATCCACTATAGGAGCTCGACATATTGGACATTTCCCGCTGCTCCATTGCAGTTCATGGGCACACTTGAGACAGGCGCACATGTGCCCACATCTGAATGGCATGTAGATAATTGAGTTGGGTTAGGTGTAAAATCTCTAAACCTATGTGGCAGTTACAAAGAGGAGCAAAGAGGAGGAGCAACTAAGATAATCTAATAAAAGACAAGTACCTGTAAAGTAGCGAGTCCACTTGCTTCTCATAGCAGACGCAACAATTCCCTCTTCTTGGTACTTTGTCTACTGACTTTGCTGCATCACCTCGAACCGCAAAAATTGATGCAAATTCATTCATGAGACATATTGAGAAAGAGAACATTACCAATCTGACAGTATCGTGTATATATTTGAGGCAAGAGCAGATCAAGAGTTTCTCCTGCACTGCAATACACTATTTGAAGAGTACATTGCAGCTAACCATTTCTGGCAATAAAATCATGTTACTCCACTAAATTGGCAATGGAACAGTCCATTCAGAATTTGCATTTTTTATGCAGTCTGATACTACTATGGCAATAGCAGTTTCAACTTCCACTGACCACAATATGTCACATCAGTGGCCATTGGAAAGTAGCTGCTTCCACAATCCATCTTTTCATGCCAAGTACAGTATGTTTACGTCAACTTTAAGAGAGAGAGAGGAGGGGGGGGGAGGGGAGGAAGATGGAGGGAGGTACAGTCAGCATGTATCAGAACTGAACCATTCTAAATCAGTGTTTTCCTTCTAGTAGATAATGGCAAAGTCACGAGGCCATCAACAATGCAGTAATAATATGACAGTGAACAGATTGGAATTATCAACTCACCAGAATTCATCTCCTGTTTCATGGAGTCTTGCAATGTCACCTGCATCTCCATGCAGCCTTTTATTGATTTCCTGAGCTCAGACATCTCACGTTGGAGTTGTCTCATTTGTCCTCTCAGATCGATTATAAGTTCCATTTCCTACAATTCCAGTAGTATGACGTTCATTGAGCACAGACTTAAGAAGCACACAGACATCAGAAGGAAGGATTACGGCATAAAGACTCACCATCGAAAGGTTATCCATACAGGTAGAATGCTGCTGAGGATCCTCGTAGTAGGAATGAGATGGTGGTGGTTGCTCGGATGACGTAGAAGCAACTTGTTCATGGTCATCATTCATTTCATTATCATTGTAACTCCACGATCTCAGAGATTGAGAAGGCATATGGAATGAAGATGTGGAATGATCAAAATAATCGCTCGCTTCATGATACTGATGCCCAATTAGGCTTCCTCTCTCCTCATCGTCCTCCTCCTCCTCTTGTCCTTCCACTTCTTCGTCATCCTCCATTTCTTCATCATCGTCCTCCTCCTCTATCTCCTCCCCTTCATCGTCATTGTCGTCATCCTCCTCATCCTCAACAATATATTCTTGTTCGTCATCTTCTGGTGCATTCCCCTCTTCCTGCTCTTCTTCTTGTTGTCCCAGTTCGTTATGCTCTTCTTCCCCTTGTTGGTTGCCAACTGGATGTTCATGGCCTTGTAGCAAGGATGCCATTAATTGTTCCATTCTCTCTTGACTGCTTAAATCATCTTGCTCTTCTTCTTGGTGACCTAATGGTTGGGTTTGTCTCTGTAAGTGAGACGTCATCAACGCATCCATTCTCTCCCGGAAGTCACTAGACAAGAAACTGGAAACTCTGCCCCTGAACCAATGATTTAATAGATCAAACTTGTGCCTCGCAAAATTTTGCATACAAAATTCACATTTATCGTGGATTAACTCCCATGAAAAATCTACAATTTACTCTCTCATCCTATGTGAGTTCAGAAGGACAGCACCAGCCATTCATGGTGCATCAAGAAAAGCACAGAAGACAATTGATTGTTCAGGGAAGAGGTCCCTTAGTTTAATCACATGCTTTCTGTGGTGTAGATGCGAGACAATATATGTTATATGTATTACAGCAATCAATGGATATTCAAATACTTGGTATTTGGCTCTTCCCAAATGTCTAATGCAGAGTCTGTATTGCGCTAATTCTTGCTTTACGTCTTGCTTGTCAAGAAGGCTTATCTTTCAGTATCCATCCTATCCATAGATTGCAATGCAATTTAAATATCTTAAGAAGCACATCTGGCCTTGTAAGAATGGCAAAATTAGATTAAGTTGGAGAAAAAAGGTGGAAAAGTAGTCCTAATGGTGTACCTCTTGATAAGTTGGCGGATTTCCTCATTTACGGAGTTTGTTTCAAGCATCTCTCTGTACCATTCTTGCCTTCGGTCCTCCCAATAACTTCGTGGACGACTTATATCCCTGAACCAGTCATAAGTGCCTCCACGTTCTCTGTACCATTCTTCCTCTTCGTTGGCATTATCAGCATCTTGCTCCTCCGTATTGTCATCTTCATACCAGACACTTGAAGATGATAATGTGTCTGTTGCTGCGTGTGGTTGAACATTCTTTTTTTTTTTGGGTAAAGATGGTTGAACATTATTTCTGTTGCAACCCTCAAAACTTGTACGTTGATTTATGACACTCGGAGGCAGAGCTGCCTCTACATGTAGAGATGATAATGCATCTGTGGGTTGTTGTAATTCAAGATTGTTGCCATTTCTAGCATCAGAGCTTGTAGCTTGGGCCATGACATCCGAAGTTGGACTGGCTACTTCATGGAGAGGTGAGAACACAGCAGTCGTTTGTTGTATTTCAAGATTGCTGTTGCTATTCTCGACCCTTCTATTATCTTCGCATATGACAGTCAGAGCTTGACTTGCCTGTTCACGGAGAGCTCTGGACGCTTCAGTTGGCTGTTCTAATTCAAGATTGCTGTTGCTACTCCCAAGGCTTGTATCATCTTCAGATATGGCATTCGAAGTTGGACTAGCCTCATCATGAAGATCTTCAATAGAGTGTGCTGATGAAGGAACTGGGAGAGCACACGAGTGCTTTGATTTGGCATTCGAAGTTGGACTAGCCTCATCATGAAGATCTTCAATAGAGTGTGCTGATGAAGGAATTGGGACAGCACACGAGTGCTCAATCGTATTAGCATTATCTTCCTGATGATGACTAGTCCGACACTGTGTGTTTGCAGTGCCGGAGTTCTTCGAAAGTGGGTGCCGAGGAGAGCTTCTTGGCTCAACCGGGTGATTCTGATCTCCCAGGTCATGTTCCGTGGCCGTGCTAAATCTTTCCCTGTTTTATTAGAGATTACAGGTTAATACAAACAGAATGATGTCCTAAGCATGTTAGAATCTCTTTGCCAAGTGGAATCTTCCAAAATGCAATTTTTATCATCATTTGGGCGCATCCAGAACCAGGATGTCCTAATTCTGTTGTCGTGCTTGGCAAATGCTAATATAGAAGCTATGTTAATTACAGGTCTCATTAAACAAAAAGATGATTGGCACAATCGCTTTGGAGTTGATGTCTATATATACAATGTCAATTTATCGTCAGCCACTAGCCCATCAATTATATCATTAGCATATGGGCTCTCTTCTGATGAGCCAAACATTTATTTGAAGTTGCACTAGAAATCACACGTCCTTAGATCATTTCCCCTTTTTGGCTCACTTTTCCTTCTATAACAAAGTATAAGATTATTGCTAGTAATCTGACGGAAGAAGAAGGGTTTCTAAAAGGCTATACCTGAGATGCATGATAGCTGAACTATTATGAGGTGAGGAATTCCCTCCAAAGGCTCCCAAAATGAGGCGCTGTCGATCGCGGTCCGCCATGCCGCGTTGCAAAAATCTAAGCTTGAGCATTGACTGCACGCAGAATTAGCATTCCGATGAATTAACAGACTCATGCAAATTTCAGGGGACCAGACAGAGATTGCTCATGTGACCACGCTCCACTTTTTGCTACTTTCCACGAATAATATAGGGATTGCACCACTTGACTAAGAGGATGAATTATTCTAATTTTTTTTACCTGAATACGGCCTTTGTGCGAGAACTGAGAAACTGCTCGGCGCTCGGATAAGGAGTCAAGCTCCCTAAGTCGGTCGCGCTCCATCAGCATGAGCAAGTCGGCAAAGGCTTGTCGCCCTCTTATCCTCGGCGAACTCAAGACCGGCACAAATCCCCTCTGTGCCTCCATGTATTCCGATACAGATGGCGATCCGCTATTCCCATTCGTGTCATGATCGTTATCAGAAATAGTCAATCTCCTGATGATATCAGCCACTCTAACCTTCTGTTTCTGCCCTCCTCCTCCTCCTCCTTCTCCTCCTAGTGCCGCACTATCTGCTATAGATGATGAAGAAGAAGAAGGGGGAGACGGGTCCTCAGAAGCAACCATTTTATCGCTCAATTCCAGGTCAGGTACCCTCGACAAATCTTCCACATTTGCGGAAGCAATAGATTTAGGACTCCTGCTGGAACTGCTCGACTCGGAAGAATACGAATTGCTGCTGCAGCTACTGCTGTTATGGTTAGCGTTATTGTTGGGGATGTTGATGCTAATATTGATGTTATTGCTCCTGTTGATGCTCGTTGACCGATTAAGCCTGGCCTCCCACATCTGCACAAGAGAAGAAGCTCCTCCTCCGACCCCTGAATTATTGTTACCGCTCTCCGTTTGGGATTGCGAATTCGGCACACAAGAAGAAGAAGAATGAGGAGAAGGAGGAGGTATCTCCATGGTGGAGGACACCATGTCTCCAGCTTGTTGAGGTGCCCATCGATCGGAACCCCGAGCTTGCCTCAGCGTCAGCGGCGACAATTCCTGTCCGTCTCTGTCTCTGTCAATGCCATTTGAGCGACGCAAAGGCCTTAAATTCGCACGATTGTTCCTGTCATTGGCGTCGGTGTTGTCGCTGTCGTTGTTGGTGTCGGAGTTGTTGGCGACGATGGGGTTGCGAGACGCATTGTCACCGGGGAGGCACGTGTGGAGGTGATCTCTGACCAAGTCCTTGATGTTCTTGCGAAAGTCCCTGTTACATCCGTCTCTCCGGCTGTGATCCCTCAAGACGCAACCGAACGGAGACGAAGCTGCCGCGATCTCCACCTGAGAAGACGCCATTGTTTCCCCCTAAAAACCACCCCGGAAAAAAGGAAAAAAGAAAGAAAGGAAAGGAAAGGAAATCAAGATGACAAATGTGAGGCGAGAGAACCCATTGGAGCAAAATGGGTGGAGAGATTGACAAAGGAATCAATCAATCAATTTCACGGGAATACGTTTGACAATTCCAAATCTTCTTTTTTAGGATTTCCATTCTTTTGCCCCCCCTGGTGCTTCGTTTGACGAGTTCCTCCAGAGCAAAATTACGAGGAGAGAGAGACACAGAGATGGGCAACGACTAACTACTTTGACGACACCATATAACCCGTCAATCTATCTTTAAAGAGGCGCTTTCTCTGCCTATAATTGGGCCTCCCGTTTAACAGCTCCACGGAGAGAGAGAGAGAGAGAGAGAGAGAGAGAGAGAGAGAGAGAAGTGGGGAATTTGGCTCGGAACGAGAAGAGGCTAAGAGGATCGGGCAGAGGAAACAGAACACGGAACAGAGTGAAGCAGAGCAACCAAAGAATCAATGGAGGGACGGACGGACGGACGGACGTCGGTTCTCTTTTTCCCTTGACCCGTTGCAAACCGTGCGGGCGTCGGGCCCCCCTTCTTATGGAGTTCAGTTTTCTAGATCGACATCCCGAAAGAATGCCCAAAAATAGACCTGCTTTTAAGAGCCTTCCCCTCCCCTGCATCCCCGCATTTCGTCATTTGTTGCCTTATTCGCCCCCCTTCCTCTTTCTTTCCGTTTTCTTCCCATCCTTGACTTCTGACCGGATCTGAGCTGGGATTGCCGTTAATTGTGCTGCCCATTTTCGCTTCGCCCCTCCAGATCCTGATCAGTTTCCTTTAATCTTGCGTTGACCGGTCCACCTCTCAAGTTTTGCAGTAACCCCCCAAGAACTTGCCCCCCACCCCCATGCCTCCAATGAAGTTCAGCTTCATCTCCTTGCACCACCCCTCTTGGTTTAACGGGATTGGAGCTTTGGCGTGGATCATCAAAGAATCGAGAGATTGTTTTCCAACTGTGCAATAGCTTCCGTAGATTAATGTCTGGCTCGTTCTTTCTTTAGATATCTTTCCTTGTCCATGTAAGGTGAGGTCAACGACCAATGAATTTGCTGCTAGCTTAGCCGCCCGCAGATTTGGTTATGCAATGATAAAGTGCGGCGAAATCTATATTAATAACCGGTTCGCATGGCAACGTTCGTAGTGGTTCGCGAAAGCAATGGCGGGTCGAGAAATTCAGGTCGCGATGCAGCGGGAAATTCCCCTTTAAAAAACACCATATCGTTCTTGAAACTTTCTTTTTACCTAAATGTAAGCGATTGTCAAACCTAGGAGATTAGATTGGGGGTCACTTTTAGGCCTAACCCCAATTTTGTAATTCATATTTCCCAAACATGAAGGATTTGTAATTCCCCAATTTTGGCCTTTGAAAGTTCATCATCGTGAAACTTTCAATTAAGGGAAAATTACACAAACGGTCCATGAACTTTGGTCCAATGTGCAATATGATCAATGAATTTTTAATTTGTTTAATATAGTCCTCAAACTTTACCGTAGTGTGCAATGTACTCCATGAACTTTTAATACATGTTCAGTGTTGTCCCTAAACTTTTAATACACGTTCAATTTAGTTCATGAACTATACGTAAATGTTTAATGTTGATGTGAAAATTTCAATGTTGTCTGGAACTTAAATTGAACATTTCGTATAATTCGGGAACTAAATTGAATATGTATCAAAAATTTAGAGATTACATTGAACAAATTAAAAGTGTATGGATCATTTGTGTTATTATTTCTCAAATTAATCAAATCATCAATGAAGAAGTTGCGGCGCACAACGAGGAAAAACATTATTGTGTACGTGTGTAAAAAAGGAGGACGGGCAACACACACGACCGGTTTTTCGTTTTCATAAGGGACCAAATTGAATTTTTCAGCAAAATTAGAGGGGGCACAAATCGAAATTCTCGAAAAAATTGGGGGCGGGGGAGCAATTCTTTAGGGCCGGTCGAGCCACGCGATCGCCATTGGCGAACGCTCTTGTCTCTTCCTGCGAGCACCTCTTGTAGTTCAAACCAAGCAGATCTTCTTCTGCACACAGAGCAGAGAGAGAGCAGAGAGAAGAGATGGCGTGGAGCGCGACGATGGTGGGAGCGCTGCTGGGGCTGGGCACGCAGATGTACTCCAACGCCCTCCGCAAGCTCCCTTACATGCGCCGTACGTCCAAACCCTAATCTTTTCCGTGAATTCGTTGCTTTCCAATCCTTGAATCCCCGCTCCTCTGAGATGTTGGGTTGAAGGCTTTTCTGGGTACTTGGTGCCTTCTTGTTTCGAAGCTCAGATCCGTGGGAGCATGCGATCGGGATGGGGCTCGGGGCGGTGTTCGTGACCCAGCTGGTGAAATGGGACGCTCAGCTCCAGCAGGATCTCGACAAGATGCTCGACAAGGCCAAGGCTGCCAATGAGCGCCGCTACTTCGGTATCTTTCCACCCCCTTTTTGCGTAAAGTTCCCAACTTGTTCGTCCCTTGAGTCTGTTGCCGCGTTAATCTCGAGTTCTTGGCTGTGAATTGGTGGGGGGTTCCATGGAATTGCTGTCTCTGGATTAAAGCTCTTTCCTTTCCGATTTTCTTGTTCTGATCGGACCTGGGCTTGCGGCAACCTTTTGTGTTTTAATCTTCTTGTTCTCGTTTCGGCATTCCATTTTTGAGTGCTCCTTGACTGGCTTGTATTGCGAAACTGAGAACCCGTGCCGAGTTCCGTGTGCTCGAGGCAAAAGCAATGTGGGATTTGTGCTGAACAATTTCCTCAGTGCTCCAGAGTATGTGGGTTCTGTCTTTTTATACTGGGTTCTGTGTCTATGTGTGTGCCTGAGGAGTGGAATACTTTCAACTAAGTACCTGTTTCGAAGGGCTGTTTTCGTCCCGTGGCCAAGTTGCATCGATTTATCGGCATCATTTTCCACTCGTTGCTTTTGTAGTAGATAAAATGTGTTTTGATGTAAAACTGAAATGAGAAGCTATCTTGACTGAGGAGTTTGTGGAAATAGAGTTCGTTGGCTAAATTGACAAAGAGTGTAGGTGAAAGGTAGTAAACTGACTCCAGCTTCATTTATTTGCAGATCAAGATGATGAGTAGTAGCATTTTATCGTTCTGGTGGAATTTTCAACCCTTTTTTTGGTGGGATGCGGACACATCTTTGCTATACGGTGCTGTTCGAGTTTCAAGTATGGATTTTCAATGTGAATTGCGTTTTTTCCAAGCAGATCTCAAGCATTGCCATTAATAAAATTTTAAGAGGCTTACTTTTTGTGATATTAGTGCAACGGTGTTTGGATCCTCTTTCTGTTGGGCTTCGGGACTAGGTGGAATATCATGCTGGAATTTTTAATCATTCTATAATGGTAAGGCTCGGTTTTCTGCGAATCGACTTGTGAGGGCATTAATGTGTATAGAGGAAGAATTCTAAGCCAGTGAATCAGCAGGTTGCTCTTACACTAGATGCTAGGTATCCCAGCAACTGAATGATCCTAGTGGACAATGATGGCTGCCTCACTGTTTTTCCATATTTGTCGATAAAATTGGACTGCCAATGGTCTCTTGGGAGTGTTATGGATAATGGATGGAGAATTTGAGCTGGTTCTTGGTTATTTGGCATCTGAAACTCGGTCAGTATTCTAATATGTTGCTATATATTTGCTAATCGACTTATTCCTATACAGTTGAAACTTTACAACATATGGGGGTACCTCGGATAAATAGTCCCCAATTCATTGCAAGCTTACTGCCATCATTTATCTGTTTAACCCTACCAACAGCTTCGGGGAACCTTGTTCCGCAAAGCTGGTTCTCAATAAACTTCAGCTTGAATGTTCTCATAGATTAGTTGACTTGTAGAGATGATCATGATGACTGATGGTTAGCTTGAGATTTTCTTCAAGTTCTCAGCTGTCTAGCTTGAGAATTCATGAACTACCTGGGTAACTTGTCATAAAGCAGGTCAGGTGTTCTGTTCTGTGTATGATCAGTCTCATTTGGTCATGTAATGACTAGTTTCCAAAGTCATATAAGTGTAAATGCTGATAACTATAGTTCCGTCACCTTATGGTAACATTTCATTATCTCCCAGTGATAAGTATCTTTTCTAGTCACATCATTGACGGATTCAGAGAATGACAATTTCTTGTATGGTTTTTGTGTAATCACAGACTGGTAGAATGCATAAATTGATGATGTAGTTTAGGATCCTGTGCTGGCATACACTGTTCCCGTAGAAAATTGAATAAAAGAAGGAATTAATTAAAGCAGAATAGAAAGAAATCTTGATGCCATAGCCATTTCCTTCATTCTCACGAAACTTTTCATTCGAGAGCTCAGCTCATCTTCTTTAGCGTTCATGTTCATTATTACAATTTATATGACCAAAAAATCTTGATCCAGAGCAGTCATTACTCGAATTACAGCTCAGCACACAAAAAATAAAGAAATAAAAATATAGAAATTCTTCAACAGATTCTTTTCCTCGTCACTGCAAGTCTTAAAGGCTCAGAGTTGCAAAACGGTTATTGAGAGTACAAGTCTTCTTATGCTAACACGTACTGCTGGAAGTTTGCTGGAAGTTTCGAGAGAATATATTTGTGTACCAAACGAGACGACATCGTTTTCTTCTAAGACTTCTTTTCCTTTCCTTTTGATTGATTGAGCAGCCAGCTCTCTCTTCATGTAAATCCTCTCTTCTAGTTGGAGTTTTTCCAATAGCTTGAGACTCAAAACCTCTGTCTTCGATCAGAGTTTCTTCCTTCTTCTTCCCTTCGATTATCTGCAAATGATTTCCACACAAACTGGTCGAAGATGTAATCTCAACATCCCCTGCAAACTGGGTAAGGGTTTGCACCCTAAACCCAGTTTGGTTCGGATAATGCAATGGTCCCATTTTGACGGTTGCTTGGAACATATTATACACTGAGAGAACCCAATGATACTTTCTCGCGGACGAAGTGAAAATCAATTTCTATGTGTTTCGTCCTGGCATGTAAAGCGGGATTAGTAGTAAGAGAAATCGCCGATTGATTATCACAAAAGAGTACTGTTGGTGAAGCTAACGATATTCCAATGTCCCAAAGAACGAAACTTATCCACGTGAGGTCAGCATTAGCAGAGGCAAGCGCTCTGTACTCTGCCTCCGTTGATGAATGAGATACGGTTCTTTGCTTCTTCGCTGACCATGAGATTATACTCGAGCCAAGATAAGTACAAAAACAGGCAGTAGAATGTCTCGTTTCAACACAATCTGCCCAATCGGCATCCGAAAACTCATAAAGCTTCAATGAATTGTTAAAGTGAACGAAGAGTCCCAAGTTGACGGTCCCTTTAACGTATCGAAGAACTCGTTTCAATCTGTCAAAATCACCAACGGTAGGTTTCTGCATTTTCTGACAAAGTATATTGGTAGCATAAGCGATGTTCGGTCTCGTTATCGTTAAATATTGAAGACCCCCAACGAAGCTTCGGTTTTCAAGTGATTGATCAAGAAATACTTCATCATTTGATGTATGAGATGGTTTCATTGACAGAGGTGTCGATATCGGTTTGCACTCTTTCATGATTGCCCTCTCAAGGAGATCAACGACATACTTTATTTAACAAAGGAAGAGTTCCTTGGATGTGTGCTTTGCTTCTATACCCAAGAAGTAATGGATGGTATCAGAGCTGAATGCTGTTTCCGTAGCATTTGCAGTTCAAACTTACAAGTCGACAATGCGACTTCATTAAGGTTTTTCATCTTTTGTTGGTCCACTTTCTGGTCATAAGAATTGGCCTTATTGTTCAATCTATCTTCCATCGCTTTTATGCACGCCAGCGTTAACACCTCTGTTTGCTTTGACGATATTCCTCCAGCCTCTAACTTGCTTTTCAACTGGGCTCTATTGAGATTTGATTTTGACATTGTAGACATTCTTGCTAAAGCGACTCTTAGTTAAAGAATCTACTTTACTGCAGACATGCTGAAGAGAAATCGCGGGAGACTGTGTGAATAGATGAAACATGGAGAGAAATCGCGGGAGTTGTTAGATAGTAAAAAGTACCAAGTTAGCATTACCGTTGTCTGAGTTTGGAACCAACTTTCCTTTGGAAAGGATTCACTGCGACATTTGGGGACCATCGCCAGTGAGATCATTTCAGGGTTTCGAATTTTATGTTGGCTTTTTATATAACTTTTCCCGCTATAGTTGGGTTTATCCAATGAAGTTGAAGTCGGATTTCTATGATATCTTCATCTTGCTTCATAAATATGTGGAAAATCAATTTGATTGCAAAATTAAAGTTTTTCAATGTGATGGCGAGGGCGAATTTTCAAGCGTTAAATTTCAAAATCATTTAAAGGCTTGTGGGATCAAAAATTACTTGTCTTGTCCATACGCTTCAGAACAAAACGGGATTTCTCAACGGAAGCATCATCATGTGGTGGAACTTGGTTTATCAATGCTATATCATGTAAGAGTTCCGTTGATTTACTGGGTGGACGCTTTCTTGACTGCCACTTATATTATAAACATGCTTCCCGCTCCAAATTTGCAGATGGAGTCTCCTCGCAGCAAGCTTTTCGGGCATAAACCGAGTTATAAACATCTACGGGTATTCGGAAGTGCTTCTTATCCTTGTCTCAGACCTTATGCGCAACACAAGTTCGATCCTTGCTCACTCACTTGTGTGTTTCTCGGCTACAGTGATAGACATAAAGGGTACCGGTGTCTTGTACCCTCTAATGGCAGAGTTTATATTAGCCGAAATGTCACATTTGATGAAAGTTTCTTCCCTCTTGCTAAGAAGCTGAATGAAGTGTTTCCACATTATATTGCTTTGTATAAGAAATGGGTTGAAGAGGTTGAATTTCTGGATTCAAACAGAGGAGCAAGCAAGGAATATCACTAATGACAATGCAGGTTTTTTACGAGAAAGTGGGGTGCTTGAAATTGGACAGATGCGTGTTCCTTATACTACAATTGAGAAGTCCCAGAAACTGTCAAATCAACAATCACCACCTGTTTCAGATTCATCATCTGTTTCAGAGTTGAGAAGGGAAAGTCCACCTGTCCAACCCATTACAGCTCTAGTTGACAGTTGCTTGGGTTAGAAAACACGAGTTTTGCAGCCCTCTCAACCAAGTGGAACATCAAAACACACTATGCAAACCCGGTCCAAGTCAGGGATTGTGAAACCAAATCCCAAGTACGCTTGTTGGGTTGAATATCACATGCCTGCAGAGCCCAAGACAGTCAAATCCGCATTAGCACATGAGGGATGGAATAAAGTGATGAAAGAAGAGATGAATGCACTTCATGAAAACCAAACCTGGACCTTGGTTCTGAAAACAAATCAAATGCATGTAATAGGGTGCAAGTGGGTTTTTAAAACCAAATTAGGACCTGATGGAAGTCTTGACAAATTGCAAGCACGATTGGTAGCGCAAGGGGTCCACCAAGAGGAGGGAATTTATTTCCTTGAGACATTTAGTCCGGTCGTAAAACAGGCAACAATTCGGATAGTTCTCTCAGTTGCAATGGTAAAGAAGTGGTCGATACATCAACTCGACGTTAAGAATGCTTTTTTGCATGGCACATTAAAAGAGACGGTTTATATGGAGCAACCTCCAGGATTTGCGCATCCTACACTTACTGATCATGTGTGCTTACTCCGGAAGTCACTTTACGACCTACGATAGGCACCACCCTGAGTCGGGATTCTTCTGTAGCACCACGGATCCATCACTTTTTGTGTTTCACAAGGGGCAAGACACAATTCTACTTTTGTTTTACATAGATGATATTTTGTTGACTAGTAATTCTGATCATTTACTTGCACAACTGATCAAATCTCTCGGTTCATCTTTTCACACGATGGACTTAGGGTGTATCAATATGCCCAAAACTCATTTGACTCTTGGTTTGAAGCTGCGATTTCTCTCTAGGTTTCATCTATTTTCACAGGCTCCCGTGATTTCTCTCCAGCATTTCTGCAGTAAAGCAGATTCTTCAACTAAGAGTCGGTTTAGCAAGAATGTCTACAATGTCAAAGTCAAATCTCAACGTAGCCCAGCTGAAGATCAAGTTAGAGGTTGAAGACATGTCGTCAAAGCAAGCAGAGGTGTTAATGTTAGTGTGCGTAAAAGCGATGGAAGATAGATTGAACAATAAGGCCAATTCTTATGACCAGAAAGTGGACCAACAAAAGATGAAAAACCTTAATGGAGTCGCATTGTCGACTTGTAAGTTTGAACTGCAAATGCTACGGAAGCAGCATTCAGCTCTGATATCATCAATTACTTCTTGGGTATAGGAGCAAAGCACACACCCAAGGAACTCTTCCTTTGTCAAACAAAGTATGCCGTTGATCTCCTTGAGAGAGCGAACATGAAAGAGTGCAAACCGATATCAATACCTTTGTCAATGAAACCATCTCATACATCAAATGATGAAGTATTTCTTTATCAATCACTTGAATACCGAAGCTTCGTTGGGGGTCTTCAATATTTAACGATAACGAGACCGAACATCGCTTATGCTACCAATATACTTTGTCAGAAAATGCAGAAACCTACCGCTGGTGATTTTGACAGATTGAAACGAGTTCTTTGATACGTTAAAGGGATTGTCAACTTGGGCAGGTTGTGTTGAAACGAGACATTCTACTACCGGGTTTTGTACTTGTCTTGGCTCGAATATGATCTCATGGTCAGCGAAGAAGCAAACAATCGTATCTTGATCATCAACGGAGGCAGAGTACCGAGGGCTTATCTCTGCTACTGCTGACCTCACGTGGATAAGTTTCGTTCTTCGGGACATTGGAATATCGTTAGCTTCACCAACGATACTCTTTTGTGACAATCAATCAGCGATTTCTCTTACTGCTAATCCCATTTTACATGCCAAGACGAAGCACATAGAAATTGATTTTCACTTTATCCACGAAATAGTATCACTGGGTCCTCTCTGTTAGAAATTAAATCAAATTTGTTGATACTTGTTTCCTTTTTGAGTCTGTTCGTGTTTCCATATTTTGATTTTTCATATATATAGTGAGATATTAAGAGATAAGATAAGATATTGTGAAATATTGTTTCTAGTTATATTTTAGGGAAGTTTCCTAAGTTAAGTAGGTTTCCTAATTAGAATAGGTTTCCTAGAAAGAGGTTTCCTATTTCGAATCAAACTATGGCCTATATATAGTCTATTTCTCTTGTAATTGAGACATGCAATAGAAAGGTGCGAATTACGATTATTTCACCTTCAAAAATTTATTCCATCAAATCAATATTGTTGCCGCGCCTCTGACGCTCAACAAATTAGTATCAGAGCTTACGGTTCGTGATCATGGCCTCAACGAACAATCAGCTTCCTCTTCAATATCCTTGTCTTATCAAAGAAAATTATGGTAACTGGGCTGTTAGAATGAAAGCTCTACTCGGCGCCTACGGTGTGCGGGAACTTGTTAACACTGGCTATGATGAGCCAGAGGATGAAGCCACGTTGAACCAGAACCAGAGGAATGCCTTGGAGAAGGTTCGAACGAAAGATCAATATGCCCTGTCGATTATCTATCAAGCGTTAGATGATTCCATGTTCGAAAAAGTTTCGAACGCCACTACTGCTAAAGAGGCATGGGAGATTCTTCAAAACACACATCAAGGAGTTCAGAAAGTTTAGAAGATTCACCTTCAAACCTTGAGAGGCGAATTCGAGGTAATTTACATGAAAGAATCTGAATCGATTGCTAATTATTTCACAAGAATTTTGGCAATTGTTAATCAAATGAAAAGAAACGGAGAAGACGTTTCCGATGTTTGCTTTGTCGAGAAAATACTTCGGTCCTTAGACAAGAAGTATGATCATATTGCGGTTGCAATTGAAGAATCCAAAGACTTGGATGCCATGACGGTCGATGAACTTATGGGTTTATTACAAACCTATGAAGAAAGGTTTAGAAAGAAAAAGATTGAACCGGTGGAGGAAGTTCTCCAAACGCAGTTGACCATACAAGATGAGAAGGAGCAAAGAAGAGACCCCGTACAAAATTACGAGACAAATCAAGATCGTGATCGAGATCGTGGACGAAGTAGAGGAGATCCTGCTCGAAGTGATGGAGGATATCAGTACCAAAGAGGTGTTCGTGGAAGAGGAAAGAACTCGACAAGCCAATTGTATGATAAATCTAAAATCCGATGTTATCATTGCAATAAACTTGGTCATTATGCTTCTAATTGCCGGAATAAAGAAAGTAGCAGAGCAGAAGAAAAAGGCGAACTTGGTGAATGATGTTAATCAAGTTCTCTTATTGGCATTCAAAGAATATGAAGAAGGTCAAAGCGATACGTGGTATTTGGATACCGGCGCAAATAATCACATGTGTGGGAGAAAGGAGATGTTTGCCAAGTTAGATGAGACAATTAAAGGGACTGTCTCATTCGGTGATAACTCTAAAATTCTTGTCAAAGGGAAAGGTACAATTTTGATTCGCTTAAAGAATGGTGCACGTCAGTTTATTACCAATGTTTATTATGTTCCAAAAATGTCAAGCAATATCTTGAGTTTGGGACAACTTTTGGAGAAAGGTTATACTGTTCATATGAGAGATCTTAATCTTATGTTGAGAGATCGAAATAATAAACTGATTGCAAATGTGAAGATGTCGAAGAACAGGATGTTTATTCTTAATATAAATAGTGAGATGTCTCGATGTCTAAAGGCGTGCGTAGATGATCCTTCATGGTTATGGCATTTGAGGTTTGGCCATCTCAATTTTGGCAGACTCAATTTACTTTCTCGCAAGAAGATGGTTCATGGCTTACCACATATTGACCATCCCGATGAATTATGTGAAGGGTATATTATCGGCAAACATTCCAGAACTAACTTTCCGAAGGAGGCGACTTATCGAGCGAAGAAGCCGCTTGAGTTGATTCATTCTGATTTGTGTGGCTCGATCAATCCTCACTCATATGGTAATCATCGATATTTTGTTACTTTTATTGATGATTTTACTCGGAAAACTTGAGTATATTTTTTAAAAGAAAAGACAGAAGTGTTTGATACTTTCAAACAATTCAAGAACCTGACTGAAAAGGAAAGCGGCAATTTTATCAAGGCTTTGAGGACTGATCGTGGTGGAGAATTCACTTCAGTCATATTCAACAAATTCTGTGAAAATCATGGTATTCGGCGTTTCTTGACGGCCCCATATTCTCCTCAATAAAATGGTGTGGCTGAACGAAAAAATAGAACCATTCTTGATATGGTTTGAAGCATGTTGAAGAGCAAAAATTTGTTTAAGGAACTTTGGGCTGAAGCTGTTTCGTGTGCCGTCTATCTTCAAAATAGATGTCCAACCTATGGACTTGAAGGCGTAACTCCACAAGAGGCATGGACCGGGAGAACACCAAGTGTTTCTCACTTGAGAATTTTCGGGAGCATTGCCTATGCTCATATCCCAGACCAAAAAAGATTGAAACTTGAAGACAAGAGCAAAAAGCTCATCTTTATCGGGTATGACTCATCATCCAAAGCCTATCAATTATTTGACCCTAACACTTTGAAAGTGTATGTAAGTAGAGATGTCAAGTTCGATGAAGATGGAATGTGGGAAGAAAATCTAAAAGAAGCAAATGTTCGTGGTGATTCCAATCAAACAGAGTTGAAAGATTAACCTTCACTTTCTTATCCAACATCTTCTTCAAGTTCATCAACACCATCCTCTTTAAAGATCGAGAAGATTGTCTGAAATTTACGAAGTTACCGAAGAGCTTCATCTTATATGTCTTCTTGCAGATTATGAACCACTTGCTTATGATGATGCGGCCAAAGAAGAAAAGCGGAGGAAAGCCATGAACGAAGAAATTGAAGCCATCGAGAAAAATCAAACATGGGAGCTTGCCAATCTTTCGAAGGACAAGAAATTAATTGGTGTTAAATGGGTGTACAAGGCCAAGAAGAATGAGAAAGGTGAAGTGATAAGGTACAAAGCTAGATTAGTCGCGAAGGGGTACAAGCAAAAAGCCGGAATCGACTATGATGAAGTTTTTTCCCCTGTCATCCGTATGGAAACGATTAGATTGATTATTTCCATTGCTGCTCAAAATAATTAGTAGATATTTTTACTAAACCTCTCAAGATCAATACTTTTCGAAAGTTCAAGAGTCTGCTTGGAATGATCGATGGAAGAGAATTTGGTTTAAGAGGGAGTGTTAGAAATTAAATCAAATTTGTTGATACTTGTTTCCTTTTTGAGTCTGTTCGTATTTCCATATTTTGATTTTTCATATATATGGTGAGATATTAAGAAATAAGATAAGATATTGTGAGATAATGTTTTTAGTTATATTTTGGGAAAGTTTCTTAAGTCAAGTAGATTTCCTAATTAGAATAGGTTTCCTAGAAAGAGATTTCCTATTTCGAATCAAACTATGGCCTATATATAGTCTATTTCTCTTGTAATTGAGACATGTAATAGAAAGGCGCGAATTACAATTATTTCAGCGTCAAAAATTTATTCCATCAAATCAATATTGTTGCCGCGCCTCTGACGCTCAACACTCTCAGTGTACAATATGTTCCGAGCAACCGTCAAATTATTGACATTTTTACTAAGGTGTTGTCAAGACCGGACCATTGCATCATCCGAACCAAACTGGGTTTAGGATTCATACCCTTACCCGGTTTGCGGGGGATGTTGAGATTACATCTTCGACCAGTTTGTGAGGAAATCATTTGCAGATAATCAAAGGGAGGAAGAAGGAAGAAACTCTGATCGAAGACAAAGGTTTTGAGTCTTAAGCTGTTGCAAAAACTCCAATTGGAAGAGAGGGTTTACTTGAAGAGAGAGTTGCTCAATCAAATAGAAGGAAAGGAAAAGAATTTTTATAAAAAAAACGTTGTCGTCTCGTCTGGTACACAAATAGGGAAAATTGTCAAATCAGTCCTAAACCTATTGTACGGCGGCCAATTCAGTCCTAAACCTTTCAAATTTGCCAATTTAGTCCTAAACCTTTTAAATTCTTGCCAATTCAGTCCTTCCGGCCAATTTTAGCCGGCCGGTGCTGACGTGGCCGCCGGTCGGCGCCGGCCGTCCGGTCGGTGCTGACGTGGCAATTTTTAATTATTATTTTTTTATTTTTTAATATTTTTTTTATTTTTCTGCTTTTTTTTTCTCCTTTCTCCCCTCTGCCGGTCCGGCGACCGGCCAGAGGGGAGGGCCGGCGAGGCCTCTGGCGAAGCTCGCCCCGCCGGCCACCGGCGAGGGCGAGCCTCGCCGGCCCCTGGCTGGGCGAGGCGAGGTCGGCCTCGCCTCGCCGTCGCGACCCAGGCGACGGCGAGGCTCGACCTCGCCTCGCCTCGCCTCGCCGGCCCCTGGATGGGCGAGGCGAGGTCGGCCTCGCGTCGCCGTCGCGAGCCAGGCGACGGCGAGGCGAGGCTCGGCGAGGCGAGGTCGAGCCTCGCCGTCGCCTGGCTCGCGACGGCGAGGCTCGGCGAGGCGAGGTCGAGCCTCGCCGTCGCCTGGCTCGCGACGGCGAGGCTCGGCGAGGCGAGGTCGAGCCTCGCCGTCGCCTGGCTCGCGACGGCGAGGTCGAGCCTCGCCCAGATCTGGCGAGGTCGAGCCTCGCCGTCGCGACCCAGGCGACGGCGAGGCTCGACCTCGCCTCGCCGTCGCGACCCAGGCGACGGCGAGGCTCGACCTCGCCTCGCCGTCGCGACCCAGGCGACGGCGAGGCTCGACCTCGCCTCGCCGAGCCTCGCCGTCGCCTGGGTCGCGACGGCGAGGCTCGACCTCGCCAGATCTGGGCGAGGCTCGACCTCGCCGTCGCGACCCAGGCGACGGCGAGGCTCGACCTCGCCTCGCCGAGCCTCGCCGTCGCGACCCAGGCGACGGCGAGGCTCGACCTCGCCTCGCCGTCGCGACCCAGGCGACGGCGAGGCTCGACCTCGCCTCGCCGTCGCCTGGGTCGCGACGGCGAGGCTCGACCTCGCCAGATCTGGGCGAGGCTCGACCTCGCCGTCGCGACCCAGGCGACGGCGAGGCTCGACCTCGCCTCGCCTCGCCTCGCCTCGCCGTCGCCTGGCTCGCGACGGCGACGCGAGGCCGACCTCGCCTCGCCCATCCAGGGGCCGGCGAGGCGAGGCGAGGCGAGGTCGAGCCTCGCCGTCGCCTGGGTCGCGACGGCGAGGCGAGGCCGACCTCGCCTCGCCCAGCCAGGGGCCGGCGAGGCTCGCCCTCGCCGGTGGCCGGCGGGGCGAACTTCGCCAGAGGCCTCGCCGGCCCTCCCCTCTGGCCGGTCGCCGGTCGCCGGACCGGCAGAGGGGAGAAAGGAGAAAAAAAAAGCAGAAAAAAAGCAGAAAAATAAAAAAATATTAAAAAATAAAAAAATAATAATTAAAAATTGCCACGTCAGCGCCGACCGGACGGCCGGTGCCGACCGGCGGCCACGTCAGCACTGGCCGGCCAAAATTGACCGGAAGGACTGAATTGGCAAGAATTTAAAAGGTTTAGGACTAAATTGGCAAATTTGAAAGGTTTAGGACTGAATTGGCCGCCGTACAATAGGTTTAGGACTGATTTGACAATTTTCCCTACACAAATATATGCTCTCGAAACTTCCAGCAGTTATCAACATCAGAAGAATTGCACTCTCAATAACCGTTTTGCAATTCTGAGCCTTGAAGAATTACAGTGGAGAGAAGAAAAATCTGTGAAGGAATTTCTATATTTTTATTCCATTATTTTTTTGTGTGCTGAGCTGTAATTCAAGTATTGGCTGTTATGGATCCAGATTTTTTGGTCATATAAATTGTAAAAATGAATGCTAAAAAAGATGAGCTGAGCTCTCAGATGAAAAGCTTTGATACCATGTAGAAAACTGAATAAAAGCAAGAAATAATTAAAGCAGAATAGAAAGAAATCTTGCTGCCATAGCCATTTCCTTCATTCTTACGAAACTTTTCATCTGAGGACTCAACTCATCTTCTTCAGCATTCATTTTTACAATTTATATGACCAAAAAATCTAGATCCAGAGCAGCCAATATTTGAATTACAGCTTAGCACACAAAAAAATAAAGAAATAAAAATATATAAATTCCTTCACAAATTCTTCTTCTCGTCACTGTAACTCTTCAAGGCTCAGAGTTGCAAAACGGTCATTGAGAGTACAGTTCTTCTAATGCTAACAACTACTGGAAGCTTGGAGAGAATATATTTGTGTACCGGACAAGACGACATCGTTTTCTTTTGAGACTTTTTTTCCTTTCCTTCTGATTGATTGAGCAGCTCTCTTTTCATGTAAACCCTCTCTTCCAGTTGGAGTTTTTGCAATAGGTTGAGACTCAAAACCTTTGTCTGCAATCAGAGTTTCTTCCTTATTCTTCCTTTCAATCATCTGCAAATGATTTCCCCACAAACTGGTTGAAGACGTAATCTCAATAATTCCTAGTCTGCAATTTGTTAGGATCACAATCATGCAAGTATTATTCAAGGTCCTTGGTGGATACATTTGTAGGCCGAACCATCCTCCCATATTGTTCTACTTCCAAGCTAGATTGTTAAGGTCGGAGTCCTACTTTGGATCAATGAGTGTGTCCAAGGGATCAGGTTGTAATTTCGGATTAAGGATCGTAAGATCTTTACACAAGAATCTTGGTGTCATTCGAAATTTACAACTTGCAACATCATGTGAGTTTAGAATTGGATTGATTGATGGTATTGATCTTGTGAACCTTGTCATCACTTAGGATTGGGACCATATAACGATCCCAACAAATCAAGTTTCGGAAATCAAATTGTTTCTCTCACTTTTTTTATCATAAGAATGTATGATGCTACGGCAGGACTATTCCATAAAGAGACTAAAATAAGTAAGTTAATGTGTGCGCAGAGCACCTAGTGACCCTGCATTCTTTTCCGGGCAGACCGATCACTTGCTGAATGGGGGAGGATATACAAATAAAATAGTCGAATTTTATTTCCAACAGGGATTGGATTAGAAGGACTATCGCAAAGAAAATGCTCTTTTGTGAAAAAAAAAATGTGGAGTGTCACATGAAGAACGGGGATGAATCACATGCCTACGAATATTTCCTCCTTTGTATCACTTCCAAAAGAATACCCGAAATCGAGCTTAGCCATCTTTTACCCTCCGAGCAGCTAGGTGCCATGCTGATTGCTAGTGTTTGATGACTCTCATAAGATGCGAATACTTGGATGTCAAGTCAGACGTCGAGTGATGTAAATAGTGGCTCAATATCATTTATCCGACCTTTCGAATTGATACATCCACATCTACTAAATGTATGTCTTCCATCAGGGAAAATCTCTCTCTCTCTCTCTCTCTCTCTCTCTCTCCTTTTGCGATCACGTGCTCTTTGTCATGGATGATGAGAATATTGAGTCGAAAATTTCATATAGCGATTGCGTCTCCAAATTTCTCGATTGACCATCATAAAAATTTGACTTTTCGTAGAATATTTAACTCCATTTTCCTGTTCAATTAGGTACTTCACTCAGATTTTGACTAAGTAACCCACTGGCTACTCAATCAGATGTCAAGATCAAAGTGACCGAGTTTGAATGGATACAAAAAACCTTCTCTCGCGTAGTATAGATGTTCAAGCTAAGAACAAAGGTGTCGGTCATATCTTCTTTTTATCCTTTTCATAGGAAGCCCGTAGCTTGTACTCGGATGTTTGGGGGCAAAGGCAACTTGGTAGGAGCGGGGGGCGGATCTTTTTGTAAAGACAAAGTTGGGTGTATGTGCTTGTGCCTATTCCAACACAACAACCCTCTCCTTTGACATCTTGTAGTTGTCACCACCCCCCTATCCCATCCTCTTTCTGTCTCCATTTGGTTTAATGCCTTCATGTCAAACAAAAAAGAGACGACAAACACCCCTTTGCTCTTTTCTTAGCTTTCTCTTCTCCAACCTCCTGCACCATACCAAGCTTCCCTCTCTCTCTCTCTCTCTCTCTCTCTCTCTCTCTCCTGTGTCCTTAGAGAAGTCAATGGAATGGTACAAGGTTCTCTTCTGCTGAAAGAGTGTGGAGTAGCGCATGTTTAGATGGCTAGTGAAGGCATAGAGTCTCCCAACATTTCGTACTTAACCCTCTTGCTCGTCCTGTTCGCTGTGATTCCCAGCATTGCCATGCTGGCTGAGCAAGAGCAAAGAAACATCCCGTCACTGAGAGCTCCTTGGACCACAACGGCAAATTCCAATGGTGTGCAGCTCGAGAGGGGCGATTTAAACACGTTATCGGCAAGTGCCAGAGGTGGCTGTTTCCAGCGTGAGTGCGGGCGCCAAGGACAGGAAGTTCAAAGCCATCGGTTACCAGTTCGGCCATGGAAAGAGGATATGTTCAAAGCCAGAGCGCATGAAGTTCCCAGTGGTCCCAACCCTATTTCAAATTGACACCCCACCCATCTTTAGGTACATAGAGTCCTTTTCTTTTAACTGAATGGATCCGTATACCGATATGTTTGCTCCTCTCCTTCGCGGTATTTTTTCATATGTATTCTTGTGTTTCTTGCTCTTTTGACTGTTTAAGTCTCCTTAGTGTTAGACACCTTCATCATTCACCAGAGGCGTCGTATATTATATGTGTGAGCACTCGAGAGAAAGCTAGGTCAGTCTTGCTTTCTATCTTCCCTGATCATTCGTCATCTCTTATTGTACGTGCACCCCTTGAGTTTCTAGTCACCCTGTTTCACAAACTTCAGTCCATAGAGATATGTAAGCGGACGTTCGGCAAAATAGAGATCGTATCATCTATACACACTTGAGAGTAGAGACGATCATCAGACCAACAAAAGAGCAAACTTCGTGACATCCCTCTTGCATTTTCAAGTCGGGTCGGGAGAATAGAGAGTTTCCATTTATGTAAATTCCATTGGTATACCAACATGTACATGAATTGGCTTAGCTCGGTGATTAACAAAAGCAAATCAGGCGGTGCCGGCTTAAGGCTAAAGTTGAAAAACAAGAAGAGAGAGAGAGAAAGGGGTTGAATGATTCCGAAATGCATTGGTGGGTTCAGATTTTCTTTTTGTCCTTGTGTTGGGCTTTTGGCACAGACGAGACTGAGCGCAATGATGAAAGGAGAAAAAGTAAAAGGGCTCAAGACCTGACCGGAGACTCGTCGTTTTGCGTGCTAAAGTCTATGTGGGTCCTCCGCATCCCATTGCATCCCACCAAGCTCTCAATTCTCTCCCCTCAGTTGTGTATCTGCGATAAAATCAGGAATACCGAGGTCTTATTTCATGAAAAGTTGTTTCTGCAAAGAGATTGCGATGAATCCTAAGTAAAATCTGATCTAGTCAAATACTTCCCCTCCACTAATCCATATATTTTGAGTGACTTACATGAAAAAAATATCCTTATACTCGATGAAAATATATTTCTTTCCACTTCACATCCATCGAGCAATAACTATTTGTTTATGGAAATCTTTTCTTTTTTCCTATGCATAGTTGGTAACTTACTAGGGCAAGCGAAATAAGTGTTTCAGATAAAAGTTGATACTTTCAATTAATAATTGGTAAAATGAAGGCGATGGTTAAAAATGTGAAGTTGATAAATGATTAGGGTTATTTTTTTTTGTCATAAATAAGAGAAGTTGGCAATTTAAAAAAGAAGAGAAACATAGGTAACTAACTCGGGTAACTTAACCGGATAAAAAGTTGGTAATTATTCCGATTAAGGCTAGTAATTGCTAAAAAGAGTTGGTAAATTTAATGGGTTTGATAAGAAAGGTAAATAAAAAGTTGGTATGCAGCTTAAATGAGACTTGATAAATCATAACTAGTAGGTGACCTAATGGAAGAGAAC
The DNA here is from genome assembly GCA_031216235.1 of Syzygium jambos. Classification (NCBI taxonomy): domain Eukaryota; kingdom Viridiplantae; phylum Streptophyta; class Magnoliopsida; order Myrtales; family Myrtaceae; genus Syzygium; species Syzygium jambos. The sequence goes on along the minus strand of CM062224.1, from coordinate 45,699,668 downwards.
TAGTAAGTCACATAGATAAAATTCATAAATTGAAGACAATTGTAAGAGAAGCAAGTAAGAATTGTTGAGAGATAATTAAGAAAAGCAAATCAAATGAAAGTTTTGGTAAATAATTCAAATGAGCATTGATAACTCAAAATAACTAGCAATTTAATCAAAACCAAATTGGTAAATCACTCAAATTAAGATTGGTAATTTCACGTATGGCAGTTGGTATATTTGGTGTCGGCAAGAAGATAAATAAATTTAGTAAAAAAAAGAAAATTGATAATTTGTAAATTTTCAAAAAGACTTAGTACTTTCATAAAAATGCCTGTAAGTTACTAATAAGATACCGAAAAATCGAGTGATCGGTAATTTTTTTGGCATAACAGCTTTTTTTGCATTTTCTGACTCTTTCAGAAATATACCAGCACGGAGTAAGGTCATCCATCTAACAATGGCACATGACTTAAAGAGTCAAAGCAAGGACAGTTGATATGCAAATAATGCTCGGAAAGCAGGCCACCTCACTTAAACATCACATAAAGATTCCTAAAAATGGGCCTTGCCATGTCTGGTTGTGCCATTTGGATTTGAGCCTTTGCTTTAACTTTGAATGAACCTGTAAAATGATGAGAGCCCAGTCAAACTCCAGCAGCCCAGGCCATCGATCTGAGTCAAGCAATTGAGAGGCCCCTTTGTCTCTCCCTGCCTTGCATTTCCTTTCCCTCCCACAACAAGTATTCCAGTATACTATGATCTGATATTCCATGAACTTAGTATACATCAGTTGAACTTTGACGGTTGGATCTGGCGTGATTCATGCAAGACCCGCATAGAATTTCACTACATCCAATGGTCTGGATTCTACTTGGTATACATGTTATACTCATATAATGATTTCTTAGTATACTATAGCACTACAAAAAAAACGCATTTTTGCCACGAAAATTTTCCAACGAAAAATTTTCGTCGCAAATTTGTGACAAATTTTCCAACGAAAAAAAAAATTTGTCGGAAATTAGCGACAAAAAATTTTTTGTTGGAAAATTCGTCGAAATTAGCGACGAAAATATTTTAGTCTGAAAAATCGTTGGAAATTAGCGACGAAAAAATTTTCGTCGGAAAATTCGTTGGAAATTAGCGACGAAAATTTTTCGTTGGAAATTACCAACGAACTTTGCGACAAAAATTTTTCCTCGCAATTTTCCAACAAATTTTCCGACGAAAAATTTTTCGTCACTAATTTCCGACAAATTTTGCGACGAATTCAAAAAAAACACGGTATTGTCGGGCTTCGCTAAATTTGTGGCAAAATTCGTTGGAAATTACCCACGAATTTGGCAACGAATTTTTTGTTCCATTAAATTAGTTGTGTAATAATTTCGTTGCAAAATTCGTGGGTAATTTCCAACGAATTTTGCAACGAATATAAAGCACATATATTTCGTTTTCAATGAAATTAGTTGGAAAATTCGTTGGTAATTTCCAACGAATTTTCCAACCCATTTAAAACACAAGGAATTCTTATTCAATGAAATTCGTTGGAAAATTCGTTGTAAATTTCCAACGAAATTTCCAACGAACTAATATTTTCGTTACATTAAATTATTGTGTACTAATTTCGTTGCAAAATTCATGGGTAATTACCAACGAATTTTCCAACGAATTGAAAACACTCATAGTTCGGATTCAATGGAACTTGTTGCAAAATTCGTTGGAAATTACCCACGAATTTTGCAACGAATTTTGGATTTTCGGTGCAATAATTTTTTGTTTGTACTTTTTTTGTGGCAAAATTCGTTGGAAGTTCCAACGAATTTTCCAACGATTATTTTTTTCGGTGCAATTTTTAAATTTCGTTGGAAAATTCGTCGGAAATTTCCGACGAATTTTCCAACAAAAATTACTTGGTGCTATTATTGGCCGGAAAGGTAAAATTCGTTGGAAATTTTTACTTTGTTGCAAAACATGTTTATATATTCAGCAACAAACATTTCGTGTGTACCGAAAATTTTTTACTCAACAAACTCGCTTTCTAGTCATCCTCTTCGCCGTCCACCTCGCGGTCCTCCTCGCCACCGCCGCCCTTGCCGTCCGCCTTGCCAGCCAAGGTAAGCATATCAAGATCCGAGTAATCTCATTGAACTGCGCGAATACTTGGTAATACTTGGAAAGTCTTTTTGGCATGGTATTTGTCGCCAATTTTTTTAAGTTTAGTCTAGTTGTGTTCAATTTTTGGTGCATTAATTTAATTGTGTTCTAATTTCGTTGCAAAATCGTGGGAAATTTCCAACGAAATTAAATTTACGGTTAATAAAGTGGGTTGAAGTAATTTCGTTGGAAAATTCATGGGAAATTTCCCACGAATTTTCCAACGAATTTGTATTATGTATAACAATAATTTGCTTTTTAATTAGTTGGAAAATTCGTTGGAAATTTCCGACGAATTTTCCAACGAATCTAAATTTCCGGTTAAAAAGTGGATGTCAACTAATTTCGTTGGAAAATATGTGGGAAATTTCCCACGAATTTTCCAACGAATTTGTATTATGTATAACAATAATTTGCTTTTAAATTCGTTGGAAAATTCGTCGGAAATTTCCGACAAATTTTCCAACGAATTTAAATTTTCGGTTAAAAAGTGGATGTGAACTAATTTCGCTGGAAAATTCGTGGGAAATTTCCCACGAATTTTCCAACGAATTTGTATTAAGTATAACAATAATTTGCATTTAAATTCGTTGGAAAATTCGTCGGAAATTTCCGACGAATTTTCCAACGAATTTAAATTTTTGGTTAAAAAGTGGATGTGAACTAATTTCGTTGGAAATTTCGTGGGAAATTTCCCACGAATTTTCCAACGAATTTTCAAAATTTTTTTTTGTTATTTCGCAAAACTTAATTTCGTTGGAAAATTCGTGGGAAATTTCCAACGAATTTTCCAACGAATTCTTAAAAGTTATTTGGTATTCCGCAAAAATAAAATTCGTTGGAAAATTCGTGGGAAATTTCCCACGAATTTTCCAGCGAATTTGTATTATGTAGAACAATAATTTGCTATTTAATTCGTTGGAAAATTCGTTGGAAAGTTCCGACGAATTTTCCAACGAATTGAAATTTCCGGTTAAAAAGTGGATGTGAACTAATTTCGTTGGAAAATTCGTGGGAAATTTCCCACGAATTTTCCAACGAAATTTCAAAATTTTTTTGGTTTTCCGCGAAAAATAACTTTCGTTGGAAAATTCGTGGGAAATTTCCCACGAATTTTCCAACGAAATTTCAAAAGTTTTTTGGTTTTCCGGAAAAATCACTTTCGTTGGAAAATTCGTGGGAAATTTCCAACGAATTTTCCAACGAATTCTTAAAAGTTATTTGGTATTCCGCAAAAATAAAATTCGTTGGAAAATTCGTGGGAAATTTCCCACGAATTTTCCGACGAATTTGTAGTATGCATAAAAATTTCCCACGAATTTTCCAACGACTTTTCAAAAGTTTTTTTTTTCCGCGAAAATATATTTTTGTTGAAAAATTCGTGGGAAATTTCCAACGAATTTTCCAACGAATTTTCAAAAGGTTTTTCTTTTTCGTGAAAATTAAATTCATTGGAATATTCGTGGGAAATTTCCCACGAATTTTCCAACAAATTTGTATTATGTCTAACAATAATGTGTTTTGTAATTCGTTGCAAAATTCGTTGGAAATTTCCAACGAATTTTCCAACGAATTTATATCAAACCTTATTTTTCCGCATATTGTCGAAATTCGTTGCAAAATTCGTTGGAAATTTCCAACGATTTTTCCAACGAATTCAGAGAACACATTATTTTTAGGCATATTCAAAATTCATTACAAAATTCGTTGGAAATTTCCAACGACTTTTGCAACGAATTTCGATATTCGATACATTAATTTTGTTGTGTACTACTTCGTTGCAAAATTCGTGAGAAATTTTCCTTAATTTTTTCAAATAAGTCAAAAAACACCTTCTTGTTCAGGTTAATATAAATTCATTCCAAAATTTACAACGAATTTTGCATCGAATGCAAAAAACCAATTCATTAATAGAAAATAGTTCCAAAATGGTTTGTACACATTTCGTAGCAAAATTTCCCACCAATTTTAGAACGAATTGAATACCACATTATTGTTCGGCATAATAGAAAATCGTTGCAAAATTCATTGGAAATTTGGTCATATCTATGAGATGTCCATAACCTCGTCGATCGCCGGCCCGGCTAAGAAGAAAGGGAAAAAAAGGGAAAGAAAAAGAAAGGAAAAAATAAAATGTATTTTATAGACGAATCTTATGTAATTATTTTTTATTTTAGGTACGTGTCCATTGAAAGGTCTCGCAAATCAATTGAACGTTGCAATTCTCATAAAATTGTCCACTTTCTACTACAAAGATTTCAGCTAAATACTTGGTAAGTTTTCTTGACATGGTAAATTTTCCGAATTTTTCAAGTTTAAAGTAATTGTTTCGTAAACAACATAATTGTAACTTATTGCATTTTATGGTTTTTATTAACAATATTAAACAATATATATGATATATTGAATAATTTAGGAAATTTTTTTATTTTTATACAGACAAAATGCAAAGAGACAGGGGTTGGATGTATAATAAGAACTTACCTGGACGGCGAGGATTGACTGATGAGTTTCGTATCGGGTTAGAACTATTTTTGAACTTTGCTAGTACAAAATATGAGTTTATGGATGGAAATAAATTAAGGTGTCCATGTAAAAAGTGCAGTAATGGAAAATTTCAAGACATTGATAAAGTTAGAGAACATCTTTGTAGATTTGGGTTTACTCTGAACTATTATAATTGGACTAGCCATGATGAACCATTTATATATGATGACGGATATCGAAGAAGCGATCAATTTTCAGTTAGGGAAGAATGTAGCTATTTCGAACAATTGAACTCATATCAGGGGATGGTATTTGATGAAGCCGGTCATAATTTGTATTCAGAATTGAATCATGCAAGTACTAGTTTTACTCATGCACCTGAACAAGCGGGAACTAGTCATGGAGTAAAATTGGAAGAGATAAGAGTTACAGGTTGTGATGAGAGTGTGTGTGCCGGAACTTCTCAATCTAATCATTTCCAGGAAATGTTGAAAACGGCAGATGAACCTTTGTGGGCAGGTTGTGACAACCACACACAGGTATCAGTGACAGCAAGACTGTTAAATATCAAGGCAGAGCATAATGTGTCCGTGGATTGCTTCAACTCTTTTGTTGAAGTGATGCGAGAAACAATGCCTCGTGATAACATCATGCCAAATGACTTTTACGATATGAAAAAGTTGGTGGATAACTTAGGTCTTCCAGTTATACGAATTGATGTATGTGCTATGGATTGTATGTTATATTGGAGAGATGATGAATATGCAGAATCTTGCAAATTCTGTAACCAATTCAGGTACAAAATTAACAGGAGGCAGGGTCGTAATCAGAAGCGTAGACCATGCAAGCAAATGTTTTATTTGCCGTTAATCCCTAGGTTGCAAAGGCTTTATGCGTCGCAAGCCACTGCTGAACACATGACTTGGCATGCAAATCATGAAACAGAAGAGGATCTAATGTGTCATCCTTCAGATGCAGAGGCATGGCAACATTTTGATAGAACATACCCCGAGTTTGCACTAGAGCCTCGAAACATCAGGTTAGGCCTGTGTGCTGATGGATTTGCCCCATTTGGGAAATCAGGAAAAAGTTATTCATGTTGGCCAGTTATCTTAACTCCGTATAATCTTCCACCCGGTATGTGCATGAAGACACCTTATATGTTTTTGACATTGATCGTGCCTGGCCCGCAAAATCCGAAAAAGGCCATAGATATTTATATGCAACCTTTGATTGAAGAGTTACAACGGCTATGGGTTGAAGGTGTCCCTACGTATGACGTTTCTACTGACCAAATATTTGTAATGAAGGCTGCGCTTTTTTGGACGATAAATGATTTCCCCGCTTATGGAATGTTATCTGGATGGAGTACAGCTGGGATCTTAGGATGTCCGATTTGTATGGAGAGATCGAAGGCTTTTAGATTAAAACATGGTAAGAAGGCCTGCTATTTTGATTGTCACAGACAATTTTTGCCGCTTAATCATGCATTCAGAAGGAATAAAAAAGAGTTCATCAAGAATAGGATCGAAAGAATATATCCACTATTGAGGTTGACCGGGCATCAAATATGGGAACGCGTGCAAGAGTTTCCAACTGTTGTTGAAAACCCACACGGCGCAACTTTTGCGTACGGAAGTACACATAAGTGGACTAAACGCAGTTTATTTTGGGATCTACCATATTGGAATGCCCATCTTATTCATCATAATCTTGACGTCATGCACATAGAGAAGAACGTTTTCGACAATGTCATAAATGCTGTGATGGATGTCACTGGAAAAACAAAAGGCAACTTGAATGCAAGAAAAGATATGAGGGATATTTGCGATCAACCAACATTAGATGCGGATGCAAGCAGCAGGGGACCGAAACCCAAAGCAGTTTATACATTGGACAAGGAGCAGAGACGGTCGTTTGTCAATGGTTGAAATCGGTGCAATTTCCTGATGGATATGCTTCCAATCTCGGCAGATGCGTTGATATGAATGAATGCAAATTGACAGGTATGAAGAGTCATGATTGTCATATATTTATGGAAAGATTAATTCCGATAGCCTTCAAGGAAGTTCTACCAAACTTTGTATGAAGCGCCATTACAGAGTTAAGTAATTTCCTGCATGATATTTGCTCAATAACGTTGAAATCATCACACATGGAGAAACTAGAGAGAGATATTCCAATTATTCTTTGCAACTTAGAAAGGATATTTCCTCCATCATTTTTTGATTCAATGGAGCATCTCTTAGTTCACTTGCCTTATGAGGCCAAAGTTGCAGGTCCCGTCCAATTTCAATGGATGTATCCATTTGAGAGGTAAATTTTTTTAATTAAATGTGAAATTACTTCATGATCATATTCTGTTACGATAAACTGTTTGCTACTGCAACTAGGTTCTTATATCATTTGAAGAAAAAAGTGAAGAATAAGGCATGTGTCGAAGCTTCAATTTGTAATGCATATATTGTGGAAGAAGTGACAACATTTACATCATACTATTTTGAGCCGCACGTGCAGTGCAAGAGGCGGAGAGCTGGAAGAAATGATGAGGGTCCCATTGATCCCAATTGCAAATCATTCTCTATTTTCAATTATTTGGGTCGATCTAGCGGCACATGTAAGTTTCGTCACTTAACAGGTGAAGAAAAGCTGGCAGCCCATACATATATTTTATTGAACTGTCCAGAAGTTCAGCCATACTTCGAGTAAGTGTACATTTGCGACGTATACGTCAAATAATTATGTCAAATCGTTGCTAATACATAAATGGTATTTGTTACTAGGAATTTCCGAAATTCAATGTATGGACTACCACCAAATGAGTTTGACCGTTTGTGCCAGGAACAATTTGCAACATGGTTCAAAACATATGTAAGTTGAATATGGACGAATTTGAATTTTCGAATTTTTTATACATCATATTTTGAAATATATATACCATTGCCCGCAGCGGCTGCGTTGGCTTGCGCTCTTGTCCCCCCATGAAGGGATGGGAGTTGGAACCCCAGCGTAGGTGTTAGGGATTCTTAAATGTGGCGCCGTGGTGGTGGGTCCTGCGCTAGCGTCACCCCAGGTTTACCTCTCCGGCTGTCGGCCGTGCGGGGGGTTCTTGGGTTACTAAAAAAAATATATATATTTTTTGAAATATATATTATTGACATTGCGTGTGTGGCACCTTAGGTTCATAATATTGATGCTCAAGTTGGACATCAAGGAATGTTATATCATCTGTCGTGGGGTCCAAAGTCAAGAGTATGAACTTGGCCAGCATATTTCATTAACGGGTATAATTTTCACACTTGCGAATATGGAATGGGAAAGGCCACAATGAATAGTGGGGTGTGTGTTCAATCATCCAATGGTGGCAATTCGCAAGGTGATTTTTATGGCTTGTTGGATGAAATCATAGAGATTGAGTACCATGGACCGTTAATGTGCGTTGTCTTATTTAAGTGCATGTGGTTCGACCCCGTGAAAGGAATGAATGTGCATACCAAATTTAATTTTGTTGAAATAAATCACAAGAAAAGATATATGAAATATGAACCATTTGTCTTGGCACAACAAGCAATTCAAGTCTATTATGCATCATATCCTAGTTTGAAGCGTGACAAAGCCGATTGGTGGGCTGTATGTAAAACCAAAGCAAGAAAGAAAATCGAGGAACACTGGAAGGACACGGCATATCAACAAGAGGAAGTTTGTAACATGAACGAAACTACTGAATATAACATTCCTACTTTACGAGATCCATGTGGTGCGATGATCGATGTAGATCCAACTGAAATTCGGGAATCAAATTTTCAAGTTGGTACACAATGTGATTTGGAGACAGAATATGAAGATGAGGATCAGGAAGAAGACGAAGACGAAGACGAAGATGAAGACGAAGATGAAGACGAAGAAGAAGAAGAAGGTGAAGATGCAGATGAAGACGAAGATTATGATTTTTGAGACTTTTTACTAATTATGTCTAATTATTACTAGTAAAGCGACATGTGTGTTTTGTTGTTGTAGTAATTTTTAATATTTCCGTTGTCGTAATTATTATTGTTATTGTTCTCGTTGTTGTTAGCATAACAATATGTCGCTAATTCGCATGATATTACAATAATTTTACAATTTGGTATATTAATTTTGTTTTGTAATAATTTCCTATTGGAAAACCTTATTTTCGGTTAATGTAAAAAACGTTGCAAAATTCATTCGAAATTTTCAACGAACTTTGCAACAAAATTCAATTTTCGTTTACCAAATTAAAGTTGTTGGAAAATTCATTGTACTTTTCGCACGAATTTTCCAACAAATCTTGCAAAAGTTTTTGTTTTTCCGCTAAAATTAAATTCGTGGGAAATTTCCCACGAATTTTTCAACGAATTTGTATTATGTATAACAATAATTTTCTTTTTAATACGTTGGAAAATTCGTTGGAAATTTCCGATGAATTTTCCAACGAATTGAAATTTCCGGTTAAAAAGTGGATGTGAACTTAATTCGTTGGAAAATTCGTGGGAAATTTCCCACGAATTTTCCAACGAATTTCCAAAGTTTTTTGTTTTCTCCAAAAATAAATTTCGTTGGAAAATTCGTGGGAAATTTCCCACGAATTTTCCAACGAATTTGAATTTTCGGTAATATAAGTGCAAGGTGAATTAAATTCGTTGGAAAATTCGTGGGAAATTTCCCACGAATTTTCTAACGAATTTTCAAAGTTTTTTGGTTTTCCGCAAAAATCAAATTCGTAGGAAATTTCGCGGGAAATTTCTCACGAATTTTCCAACGAATTTTCAGAGTTTTTTGGTTTTCCGCAAAAATAAAATTCGTTGGAAATTTCCCACGAATTTTCCAACGAATTAGGAAAAGTTTTTTGGTTTCCACGAAAATAAATTTCGTTGGAAAATTCGTGGGAAATTTCCCACGAATTTTCCAACAAATTGTCGAATTTTCGGTAAAATAAGTGGAATGGTGAACTAATTTCGTTGGAAAATTCGTGGGAAATTTCCCACGAATTTTCCAACGAATTTTCAAAAGTTTATTGTTTTCCACTAAAATGAAATTCGTTGGAAAATTCGTGGGGAATTTCCCACGAGTTTTCCAACAAATTTTCAAAAGTTTTACTTTTCCGCGAAAATTCAAATTCGTTCGAAAATTCGTTGGAAATTTCCCACGAATTTTCCAACGAATTATAATTTCGGTTGAATAAGTGGATGGTGAACTAATTTCGTTGGAAAATTCGTGGGAAATTTCCCACGAATTTTCCAACGAAATATGAAAAGTTATTTATTTGCCGTTAAAACTAAATTCGTTGGAAAATTCGTTGGAAATTTCCAACGAATTTTCCAACAAATTTTCAAAATTTTATTGTTTTTCGCAAAAAATTAATTTCGTTGCAAAATTCGTGGGAAATTTCCCACAAATTTTCCAACGAATTTTCAAAAGTTTTGGTTTTCCGCTCAAATTAAATTCATTGGAAAATTTCGTGGGAAATTTCCCACGAATTTTCCAACGAATTTGAATTTTCGGTAAAATAAGTAAATGGTGTACTATATTCGTTGGAAAATTCGTGGTAATTTATTTTTGTACGTATATTTAAATTATGGATGTAAATAAAATTGTCCATGTAGGTAATTTTCCATATGCTTGATTGTCTTATTCTCTATATTGTTATAACATGTTTTCAGATTTACGAATTCTACGCATGTTGTGAGGGAACTTAATAGAATAGTCAATAACTGTTGGATAAGGCAGTTTACAACTTTCAGCAGCGCTCCTAAAGAAATAAAGACTTTGTGGTGGAATGAGTTCAAGGTTAGTGTTGTTTTTATTCATTTTCTCACAACGTAAGTTCGGTATAACATACTGATGGTCAATCATGAATTGTCACGAATTGTCTGGTGCATTATAAGGGATATCTCACTTGTGATCATTATAATTAATTTTCGTTGATTTTGCTATTGATTGTAGCGTAAGTTCACGTGGGATGAAATGGAAGAGGGTGAGGTGAGAAGAATCTTTAAGAAGAAAGTCGGTGATCACATGCGTTATGTGATAAATAAAGCGAAGAGAACAAAAGAAAAGCCGGATTTCATTACAGCGGACAATTGGATAGAAATTACGAGAACTTGAGAAACTGAGAAGCATAAGAAAAGATGTGAACAGAACAAGAAGAATCGAACTTCTAGTTCTAGTGATGGGTCTGCGTCAGCCACATATGCTGGGGGCTCTATCAGCATCGGCGAGCATAGAAGAAAAATGGTAAGTCTGTTTAAACTTGTAAGTTTATTTAATTCAATGGTGACTAATTTTTATTAAATTTTTGTAGGCGGATGAATTGGGGACGGAACCCACATTTACAGCCACATTTGAACGCACATTTCAGAGAAAGGATAAGACATGGATTGGCGATCGGGCAAAAGCTACTAAGGTATGAAAGATTATAGTTTGGACTTTATGGAAACTAGAATGAAAATCATGCATGTTTTTACTATTTATGGTAATATATACGAATTTATTTTATTTTTATCTATACTATTAATATAGGAAAAATATGATCAACTTTTGATGAGCACTGCTAGTGGTTCTGGTGGTGGTGATGATGGTGGTGTTGCTGTGTCTGAGCCATCGGTTGACAGTATGGCATTATGGGTGGAGGCAGCGGGTGGGATGAAAGGAGGAAAAATATTTGGGATGGGATCATTGTCAAGGATGTTCAAAACGAAGGCTGCTGCAACTTCATCCTCCAATGCAGCTTTTGCAATGAGGACACGTCATGAGGAGCACATGACCCAAGAACTGAGCCAATTGAAACAGTTACTTGTACAGAAGGACGAAGAACTGAAGTTTTTACTTGGATAGAAGGACGAACAAATAAGAGTGATGAATGCACAACTGCAATATGTCATGCGACGCCTCGACATCGATCGCAATGAGGTTCCTTCTGTATCTCCTGTTAATGTAGTCGGTCATGGGCATATTGATGAGCCACATGATGATGCGACGATTGGTGATGATGCTAATGATGATGATACTGGTGATTTTATTGTCAGTCCCCCTTAGGTAAGAACATTTTTTTATAGCTAGTTTCACGTAAATGCATAAATGCTTTTTTTATATTTTGGACAAATTCCATATCTTTATTTATGTTTTCATATTTCATCAGGTGTCGATACAGCTGACTGTTTCTGATGTCGTGGCCAGTACCGAAGCTACAAAGGTCTTATGGTTGTCCCCCGTCCTTTCAATGTTTTGAATGTATTAATGGATGTTCATTCTTGCTTAGCTATCTTTATGAATTATGAGATTGAATATCTAATATCATCATCTCAGACTTTGCAATTTATGCATTGTAGAAATTAATATTGCATATCTAATTAGATTTCAAATCCAAATTGTCCTGAAACAAAATTCGTAGCGACGAATTTTGTCACGAATATATTTCGTCGCAATTTAGCGATAAAAAAAATACATAGCAATTTATCAAAAAAAAAATATTGCTGCAAATTAGCAACGATTTTTTGCACGAATAAATACGGACATATTTTATAACGAACAATTAACAGCGCTATTTGTAACGAAATATTTCTGGTTTCCCACGAAATTACCAACGAACTTTTTCCAACAAATTTACCAACGAAATTTTTCCAACAAAATTTCTAACGAACTTTTTCCAACAAAATTTCCAACGAACTTTTTCCAACAAATTTACCAACGAAATTTTTGCAACAAATTTTCCAACGAACGTTTTCCAACAAATTTACCAACGAAATTTTTGCAACAAATTTTCCCACGAAATTTTTGCAACAAATTTTACAACGAAAAAAATTTCCAACGAACTTTTTCCAACAAATTTACCAACGAAATTTTTGCAACAAATTTTCCAACGAACTTTTTCCAACAAATTTTCCAACGAACTTTTTCCAACAAATTTTCCCACGAAATTTTTGCAACAAATTTTCCCACGAAATTTTTGCAACAAATTTTCCAACGAAAATTGATTTTTTTGTTGGAAAATTTTCCGGCGACGAATTTCCTACGAATTTTATTTCGTTAGAAAATTCGTTGGAAACTTGTTTTCCAACAAATTGTTCAGAGTTTTTCGTTGGAAATTTCGTCGGAGTTGTCCGAAAATTTTCCCGCGCTGCATTACCCACATTTTTTTTTCGTTGGAAATTTGGTTCCCACGACTTTTCTAACGAATAAGTAGCGACGAAATTTGCAACGAAATTTCCAACAAATTTATCCACCAATTTACCCACGAGTAATTACCGATTAATTTTGCCACAAGTTTTCCAACGAGTTTTTCAACGAAATTTTTGCCACAAATTGTTCAACGAAATTTTTGCAACAAATTTTCCAACGAAATTTTTGCAACGAATTTTCCAACTAATAATTACCAACGAATTTTGCCACGAGTTTTCCAACGAATAATTACCAACGAATTTACAACAAACTTTCGAACGAATTTAGCCACTAATTTACCAACGAAATTTCCAACGAAAAAATTTTCGTTGCAAATTTCCAACGAAATTTAAAATTTTTTGTTGGAAAATTTTCCGACGACGAATTTCCAACGAATTTTTTTTCGTTGGAAAATTCGTTGGAAATTCGTTTTCCCGAATTTTTCGTTGGAAATTTTATCGGAAAAAATTTGTTTTTTTGTAGTGTAGTTTGTCCATTGTTGTAAAGGTACATGAAATCTATAGAGATAGCGAGACTTGTTCACCAACGAAGGACATGTGTCATGTCAAGCCTAATGTTCTTGATAGTTCATGTTAGTTTTTTCTTTTTTTTTTGCGCGCTGAAATGGGGTCTCCGATTGTCGCGACCGACCTCTGGTTTTTATCAACATACAAAAAAGGGGGTCTCGTTTGGTACGCGCTAAGTCTAGGTTCGGGACTTAATTCGGGCTCTCCCAAACCCATATCATATCGTGACTTAGGGTTTAGGTTTTTTAACCTGCAAGTGATTTATATCAAAGAGTTGCCACTAATCGATTTGGGGTAGGTCAATTAGAAATACAAATAAGGTGATGAGAAAATCACCTTATTTTTATGAACCAGAGATTAAATGAGTTCGGAAATTTGGTTACACTAGTTGGACAACTAATACCCTTTCGGTACCTTTTTACCCTGCTCATTTCTGAAAATATTTGTCAGGCAATTTTGGATTGATTTTAGGACCTTTCTCCTAACATGTAAGGTGATCAGCGAGTGCATAATCATAAATAATTAACAGTCAAAATAGATATGCAGCCTAAGGTTCTAGTCCTAACTAAGGCGAACAACAATCAAAACATAACAATTTATGCAATCATATCCTAATTAAAAATAACATGCATAATAATAATACAATAATAATTTAAAAAATTCAGACATATCACATATTTTAGAAAAATATTCAACAATACTATATCTAAATTATATCCTAATTTAAAAAAAATTCGGAATTTTTTTTAAAAATTATTATTTCTTAAAAAAATATATATTTAATAAAATAATATTTAAAAACGGGTCGGGTTGTAGATCTGGGTCAATCGGATCTGACCCAGGTTAATGGATCCGACCCATTGCGTTGACTTAGGTCGGGTCCACAATCCGGATCGGGTCAAAATTGACCCGGTCAACGGACCCAACCAGCGCGTTGACCCGGGTCGAGGTCAACTTGGGTCCCAAACCGGGTCTGGGACCATTATCCCGTGCCTGTGCACGTAAGAACGTCGGCCAGGCGAGATCCGGCAATTAACCGGTTGTTTCGCCCGATCACCGACCTTAGTTGCCTCGGAATTTGGGATCGAGGTGGCCCTTCTTTTCGGCCAACCAGGACAACTGATCACGGTGGCCGCCGGTCGAGCTCCAGCCAAAGCTCTTCGAGCTCAAATGATGGCCGGAGCTTAGTTGGCAAACTCAAATTGGTTTTTGGTCATCTTTGGACTCCCACCGCCGCCATAAAACTACCTATGAGGACTGTAGCCCACCAGACGTTCACCTGTTCGTCGGCGAAGCCCAGAAACAAATCGGCCTCATTGAGGCATTTCCTCGAATAGTTGGTGTGCATAGATAAAAACAACAGATTTCGATCTATTTCGAGATTCTGAACGACTCCAACGGCCACAGCTAGCTCCCGACGGTGACTATGGGTTGGGAGGAGGATCGGTATGGGTCGGGATTCACGCCTAACGGCCGACACGAATCCCGGCCGACCGGTGCACAAAAACAAAGTAAAAACAAGACCGAGATTGCTCACCGGTCGGCGATGCATATGGGGGAGGTCTCCGACTGATTTGGGGGCACCGGTGAGACAGGCTGCTTCTCCTTTCGTCCCTGCAAATCACCCAATCTCTCTTTCTCTCCCTCGGTTCGTCTCTCTCCTTGTTTTTCTCTCAAATTGGCCCCCCTCTCTCTCGCCTCTCTCTTTGCCTTTTATGGTGGTCGCCGATCGTCCACCCTGCTCCATTGAATGCTCTGCACCGACTTTAGCTCCTACCGTGACTTTCGTGGCCAATTTGTGTGGTGGAGCGGGTATTCCGCGCTTCTCTAGTGGCAGTCGGGACAGAGGAGAACAGAGGAGAGAGAGGGGATGTGGCATCCCAAAATTCCATTCGCTAGTTTAACGAACGTACGTAACGGAACGTTTCGTCGGAATTAAATAATCGACGACGAGCTATGGAAGCATCAACTTCGGAGGACACGGACGTTATTACGAAATCACCATACCGTCACTTTGTCAACCACTGCAGGACCATCCTACAATTATCTGTCATTTTATTCGTTAACGTTGCGCTACGAATTAACTGTCTTGACCTTATAATTAATGTCCTTTATTTACACTATGAACTTTAGTCAAGTTATCCACCCAAGTTGAATTCTTGCCTAATATTTCCTTTCCACCGACTTCATGCAACATCATCAGCCCACTCTTCTACTTTGCTTTCCATTTTTCCACGCCATTTGCTGCTCCACCGCCCAGCTGTCCCATTTCATTTCTTCAGTCAACAAAATTCTGCTCTTCCTCAGTCAACCGGCGAAGAAGAATTGTCCAGCAAAGCCCCCAACAAAATTCTGCTCTTCCTCAGTCAACCGGCTAAGGAGAATCATCCAGCAAAGCCCCCAAGCCTCTGATTTTTCTTCACTCTTGCCGACCTATTCTTCTTCTTCCCTTATCATTCGGTACCGCCCAAAAACGTAACCTCTTCCTCCGTTGGTTTTCTTCTGTTCTGAATCAAGTTCATTGCCCTACGCCTCCAGCTTGCTGTCCATCCTGGTGAGCCGTTTCCAGACCTTCATGCCGCCAAGTTCCTTCTCACCGCGGGCTTGAGGTGCAACGAAAGGCTTGAGAAGAATTTTCTGTGGTCCCCTTTCCAATTCCGAACCACACCGCGCCGTCTTCAGCCGTTAAGGCAAGTGAAATTCTGCCTCCCTATAATAGATCAGAATGGGTTACATGTTGACGTGGCTTTAGGATATTGATGGAAATGGATGGTGGTGATGGAAATTAGCTGCTGGTTTGGGTGTTTTTGAACACCAAATTCGTGTAGATTATGTCATGGATTATTCTTGAACTTGAGTTGTGATTTCCAGATTCGGTTTCCACTGGACCTTTACTGCTTTCCAATTTTGTAGAGATTTCTGTGGTTAGAATTTTGCAAGACTTCCTCATGAAAGTTGTTCAAAACATCTGGAACTATAACATATTTTAATTTCATAATTTTTGGAGTTGTTTTGTGTAGCACGAACACCAAATCTCTAATCCGTGTTTGACTGCCCTGGTACTCTGTTTCGGTGACCTTTTCACATTCTTTAATTTTTATAAAATTTTCTAGAATGATTCTGAACAAACTTCCTTCACAAAAGTTCTTGAGGACGTCTTTATCTACAACATATTTAAATTTTAGAATTTTTGGAGATGATTTGAATACTGAAATGAACTCATTTTGAGAGGTAAGGATTCTGTTCTGATGAACAGTTTTTAGTCTGACTTTAAGCTCCCGAATGAGGCATTTAAAGGCATAATTAGACTTTGAATCCTTCATGAAAAATGTTTATCAAGGTGTCTTCGGTGACATATCTAAATTTAGAATTTTTTAAAGTTCATTAACTATCTGTTTAAGTCTGATTTTAAAACGGGTGCAAGATTGCCCAGTTATACCAATTTATAAAGACTTACTATTTTCCAGATGAAATTGTTGGAATCTCAATTTGATGTCTTCTGGAGACAAAATGTATAAACTCTAATCTTTCCAATGAGTCATGCTAGACCTTGATGTGGTTAGCCACGTGTCGTGGGATGTGTTGTTGACGATTAGTCAAAGCGGTGCTTTAGTGAACGAGACCGCGAATGCGACTTACAATATGTCCTACTAAAGTGGTAAACTACGAATTATGTGATATTGAGAAAGGATGATTGTTGTTGATGAACTGTGTACTGCATGAAATGATTAGTATGTGTGGGCTTGCTGGGTTATTAAATGCCGTCGGTTAGTGAATCGACGATGCCCCGAGGAGCCGTAGGGAATGCGGGATGCCGTGGTCAGTGGACTACGATGCCTAGGATGAGAATGCCCTAGATGCCCCGGGAGTTTGATTGGGATGCCGTGGTTAGTAGATCACGAAGCCTGCGTGGGCCGTTGAAAATTCCGGCGTACACCGCAGCGGATCGGAGTGCGCCCCGAATCCCGCTAGATGGGAGTTTTACTCCTTGCGTGTCCGGCGAGCGCACCGGGCATGTGACTTGGAGTGAGATAATGATACCCAAGCAAGAGTGAAGTTGTGTGTGTATGTTTGAATCGTGCTGTTGAATGTGATTGCTAAGTTAAAGTATCACACATGAGATAATTACTAGTATAAGCACAACAAAATATGATTTTTATGATTAGTAAGTCTAGCTAGAAGACTGTGATACCTATGCCTGTTGATATGTATTCTATTCTTGTTTGGTATAGGTTGACAGATATTTTACTTGTTGAGCTTAGCTCACTGTTGTTGTTGATAACTTCTTACAGATATTTAGTTATGCCTATCCTACCTGCCTCCTCCTCAGTTAGCTATGGTGGCCCGATCGACTTCTCTGGACACCTGTCAGAGTTCGAGATTCTTCATGTCTCTGGAATAGTGTTTGTGCAGATGTATCTCAGTTTTGACTGTAGATGTTGGGCCCCCTGTCGGACCTATATTGTTAGGTTTTTTGGCGGTGTATGCTCGTGTTGGTGGGCCACTGGTAGGGCCCATACCGTACGTGTCCGATGACGGGGATGATGATGCTTCTAGTGAGGTGGAGTGAGCTGTAGTTGGAGGACGAGGAGGATCATTTTTGGGACATGTGACCGACACTTTTTGGGATAGGGTCACGTGATAGGTGATACGCTTTTGATAGATGAAATGGTGAGTCTTATGTTGATAGCATAGTGATGGGAGTAGCACTGTACAGAGCCCCTAGTATGAACTCACCCTTGTATCATCCATGTTTATAAATAAAGAAATGTTGAAGTTTAGTGCCAGTGACATCCTTGCATTTTTTTATTTGTTATAAATTCAAGTTTTAATTGCTAAAAAAAAAAGAAACGTTTCCGCGTGCGAACTCTTATAATCGTGTGAGGATAGAATGTTATATAGGAAGGGTTGTGCCTGGGACACCACAGGGGAGGCCAAACCGGGGGAGGTGGAGAAGAAAGAGCTGGGCCGGGCCAAGCTCGCACAAAAGGGGAAGAAGAAGAAAGAAAGAGGGCTGAGCTTGCGCGGGTGGAAAAAAGAAAAGGGCCGGGTTGACCTGGCCCAAACTGGATTTTTTTAACTATTAATATTAATATTATTTTATTTATTTTTTTTGAATTTTTTTTAAAAAAATTCTAATTAGTGTAATTGCCATTATCATGTTTAATATCTAGATGCAATGCAATTGGATGAATTTTTTTTAGGAACTAAAAATTTAATTCCTAATTTTTGCATAATTAACTTTGGGCTTATGTCCAAAAAAAAACTTTGGGCAATTTAAAAATAAATGTCAACAGCTGCCTTCTTTGAAGGTGAGCTCGCAGAGATTGAGTTCGCAGATGTTACGTTCAAAGATAAAATGATACCTAACTTTGGCCCATGTATATTCCGTGAATGCTATTTTTTTGCGAGACCGTGAGTCCCATTTTTTATAATACGATAAGATGATGCGTGCTAAAGCAAATAAAAACATACCTGGGGCTACTTACCTTGCCAAAGGGTAGAGTAATTCTAGATAGTTGGTATCATGTGTCGAGGACTTGAACCTGTTTTCGGTTGCCTCAACTGTATTTCATTCGTCTAGGATTTGAACTTATCTTCGATCGCCTTGACGAGGGAAATTGTTTGTCTAGTACCTGAACTTCTTTTCGGTCACTTTGACTGGATTTCATTTGTCTATTATCCGAACCTATCTTCGGTCGCCCTGATGGGATTTTGCTTTATCGAAGTACCTGCATCTTATCAGAGATACCTGGTAAAGGCTTGATGTGAACAGAGAGGGACGATCCTATGTTCGGTGATTGCTTGCTTAGTACCCGAATCTTTCTTCGGGCGCACCACATGGCGATAAAAGTGCCTGTTTAGTATCTGAATTTTTCTTCGGATGCACCACATGGCAATTAAAGTGCCTGCATAGTACCTGAATCTTTTGTTCGGGCACACTGTAGGGCGATGTAAGTGCCTGCTTAGTACGTAAATCTCTTTTGTTCAGGCGCTCGGCAGGACAATGAAAGTGCATGCTTAGTATCCGAACTTTTCTTCGAACGCACCATAAGGCGATTGAAAGCGCCTACTTAGTACTTGAATCTTTTTGCTCAGGCGCACCATAAGGCGATTGAAGTGCTTGTTTAGTATCCGAATTTTTCTTCGGACGCATCATAGGGCGATTGAAAGTGTTTGTTTAGTATTCGAACTTTTCTTCGGACGCACCACAAGATGATTGAAAATGCCTGCTTAGTAGCTGAATCTTTTGCTCAGGTACACCACAGGACAATTGAAGTGCTTGTTTAGTATATGAACTTTTCTTCGGATGCACCACAGGACAATTGAAAGTGCTTGTTTAGTATCCGAACTTTTCTTCGGACGCACTACAGGGCTGACTAGTATCTCTGATCTTTGATGGCATGTCTTTTGTTGGACATGTTTTTGTGTAAAAAGCATATGTACTCGTTGAAGAAATAGACAATTAAGGCTATTCTAGAATACGTATATCTTTTGAGACATCTGGGTTGCATTTCGTGCAATGAGAAATGCTTTTCTATTTCAAAGGAACACCTAGTTTACCTTCCGGGTAGGTTTGAAAAGAATTCTTATGAAATGCCTAAAGTTTTTTACCCAGAGGTTTGGATGCATCATCTGCTGAATATTCGACCTTTTTTGGGACACCTCTCTTGGGATGGTAGAGAGGGCTTCTCCAGTGCCCGAATTTTCGTGGTGTACATATGGGGACTAAGACTCCGAGCTGTAAAAGCATGCCGTATCAATTCCACTTGGGGAACATGAGAGTTTTTGGGACATCTTTGGAGACACTCCAAAGGTTAGGCGCTCTTTGAGTCTTCGAGGATATTTTACCTGCCAAAGACAATTAGCGCAAATATGCATGCATTCATAAAGGATATAGACAAGTTAGGCTATTCCAGAATGTGTATTTGAAAATTCATGCAAGATGATTTTTTCATGTTTGCATCACCAAACATCCACCAAGGGTAATTGTCAATCAAGACAATTTTCGCTCGCAAGGTGGACTTCTCGAGATGCTGAACGAGGGATCTTCAGTCAAAAAGGACTTTCCACTTATTCTTATTTGAAAGGGGTTGTTTATCTCGATCATTAAGGTGGGAACATCGAAAACACCTAATCTGACCGTTATCACATCGACAAGGGTCTGAGTTTTCTCACAAGCGGTACGACGCTACTAATCTGAGAGGTCTTCTTCAGGGTCGTACTACTGGTTTAATCAATGGCTTAACAAAGAAGACTGTCCAAGTCAAGGCCATGAAAGAAGATATTCTGCAATCATCTCCAGATTTACAAGTCAAGAACTCTGCAAAATGAGATGGAAATAGTCATGCTCACACTTTCTCGAGCGATGTTTATAAACATTTGAAATTCCACATTAATTGAAGTGTCCTAGTCAGAAGAGACTTCATGAGGGACATAACGTAAGCTTGGTTCACAGGTTGAGAAATGAAAGGATCGTAGACTCAAAATGTGTGTATAAAGGTTGAGAGTTGATGATCATATTGGCGTTGTCACCAGTCTTCTTCTTCACCATCAAGATCCTCTTGAAAACTCCTCGGGGTAGTTTAGCATTTTGGCTTCTTGGACTTTTGTCCAATAATTGCACATTTGCTTGGGGATATAAATTCCTTTACGGTTAGAATTCACTTTTGGATCGCTTTTTGTCTATGGGCATTGGCCTTGCTTTTACCAGACAAACTGCTTTTTTATGCTCATAGTTTTTTAACATTTTTTTTCAATTATGGGCATTGATCTTGCTTTTACTAGGCACACTGCTTTTTCAAGCCTTTGATTTTCATTGATTTCATCATTTTTTGATGTTCTTTTTGTGTTGTCAGGAATTAGCCTAGACAAGTTTGAACAAAACAATACAATTGGGCTCTTGGAGTCTTCATCTTCACTTGGCACTTTGGACCATGATGCTTGAACTGTGGTGATCTTTGCCTTGCCCAATGTGGGAGATGATCACAAACTGGGTTTGTAAGAAATGAAATCGCCGGCTCAATTGGGCTAACAAGGAATATAAGTGTATGGGATAGAAGAAGAACAGCTCTTCGTCATCATAGAGTACTTAAATCATCATGAGAGTTTAATTGCAATAATAATACTCAAAGATTGATGCAAGTGAGAGCAAGAAAATTTCTATTCATTTTTCTTACCTCGCGATATCGACTTACCTCCAGTTGCCCCAATGTGGGGTGATTATTGACAGGGGTAATTTGAAAGAAACCTCCAAGTGTATGGGCTCAAAATGGTTAAGTAAATGATCAACGGTAGTGTATGGGGCAGATAAATAAATTACCTCTCATTATTTTGACTACCGTACCTTATGCGAGAAATCCATTTACCTTCAGACATGGAATCTTTTCACTCGTCTCGCAAGGGATTAGTACATGGAGATGTGTATGGACTAAGGATTGCCTTTCGTCATCTTGACACATCTCGCTCAGCATACCTGAGCAGTTCGACACCATTTATCTAATTGTTAAAATTTTCACATGAAATTGGTGAACTAAACAGGTAAAATTACCATGCAAAATTTTTTTCCAAAAGACATGCAATACACTTAGGGGAGGATTAAGCGTCTATTTGCTTTAAATTGCTTCCCCTTTCTTTAATTCTTTCTACTCTTATAGAAAAGAGTTCTAAGGGAAAGAAATACTTACCTATGCTACAGTGGCGGCGAAGCAAACCTACAAGGCAATAAGAAAGACTGTGTTAATGAACAGCCTTTTGAGGGATAGGAATTGAGAACGATACAACATTACCCTTTGTGAGTCCTTTCATTTGAGTTTAAGTTAATGACTCCTTGAGCTTTTCTCGGATGTTGATAATTCCCTTTTGACAATAACATGAGCTTCTATTAGAAATGAGATGATTGAGGATAAATTGAGAACGATACAAATTACCCTTCTTCCGTTTTGCCCTCATAACTAGCAGAGTCTTTTCTTTCAAAACTTCTTTCATAATTGGTCTTGAAGCTCAAATGAAATCCTTTATAGCCAAGGGTATCCCAATTAGAAAGTCCTATTCTTGACACATGTTATGTCAATACAGCTCCGGTACGTTGGGGAGTTTCTCAGGAATTATATGATTCTTGACTGCACAGGGCATGTGCAATTGCTTGCATGGAAATCTTCGCAGCAAAGCTAATTTCTGCTTTTAAGGTCTTTGACAGATACAGGCGTGACTACCATCGAGGTTTCTGTGGTTGTCAGGCTCAGCCTTGACACCATTTTGTCATATGTAAAGTCCTTTCTAGTTAGACTTATCACCAGGAGTGTCCTCATCAATAACTTTTCTGTCAATTCCCTTGTTATCAACGAGAATATAAAAGTTATTTCAAGGAAAGTATTTCTTCATAGCATCAGAGTTGACCGAGTTGGAGAATTGACGTCCATCCATCTCAGTCAGAGTCAAACCCCCTCTAAGGAATGCCTTTTTTACAATATAAGGATCTTTGTAGTTTGGAGCGAACTTACCTCTAAGTTTAGGAGGCAATGGTAGCACCTTTCTCAGGATAAGATCGCCTGTTTCAAAGTGTCATGGGCGCACCTTTCAATTGAATGATTTGGCCACCCTTCGTTGATAGTATTGACCATGACAAAGAGCCTTTAGCCGTTTTTCATCAATCATATTTAGCTACTCTAGTCTTTGCTGTTCCATTCTGCATCAGACAGTTTTACTTAGGACAATACCCACAGCGAGGGGATTTCTATCTTAATAGGCAGGACTGCTTCCTTATCATATATCAAGGAAAAAGGAGTTGTCCTAGTAAATATCCGAATTGATGTTCAGTATGCCATCAATGCAAAAGGCAATCTTTCTTGCCAATTTCAGTAGTTTTGGCTAAGATCCTCTTGATGTTTTTGCTGGCAGCCTTAACATCTCCGTTCATTTGGGGACGGTAAGGAGATAAATTCAGATGACGGATTTTGAATTCACTGAATAAATCATCAACAAACTTGTTATTCAGATTTGTCTCGTTATCTGTAACGATGGCTTCAGGGACACCATAACGGGCAATTATATCTCACCTAATGAATTTCACCACATTTCAAGCAGTGACATTGGTACATGACGTGGCCTCAATCCACTTGAAAAAATAATCAATTGCGACCAAGATGAAGCGATGCCCATTTGATGCTTTCGGATTAATTGGGCTAATCACATCGATGCCCTACATTGAAAATGGCCATGACTCTGACAACTGGTGTAACTCAGTTGGTGGGGCATTTATCTTGTTTCCATGGATTTAACAACGGTGACAACTTCGAACATGTTGAATGCAATCGCTTTCAAGGGAAAGCCAATAATAACCCAATCTTGTTATTTTCTTGGCTAACATGTGTTCATTCATGTGTGGATCGCATACTCCTTCATGCAATTCTTGCATAATTCGAATTGCTTCGGTCACGTCCATGCATCTTAGCAAAATAGAGTCATAGGACCTTTTGTACAAGTTCTCACCATTGACGAAAAACTTCGTTGCCATCTTCATTATGTACCTTCTATGTGCAGAACTAATCCCTTCAGGGAAGTGCTGCTCCTTAATGTAGTTCATGATATCGTAATACCATAGTTTACCATCGGGTTCATTAGTCATGGCCATGCAATGGGTCGGTCTGGTTAGGACTTCAATCTTCAGAGGTTTTATTTCCAAACCATTGACAACTTGCAACATGGATGATAGCGTAGCCAGTGCATCGGCGAATTGGTTATGAGATCTAGATAGGTAGTCAAACGAGATCTCGTTAAATTTTGTTACCAATTCTTCCAGATAGTCATGATAAGGCACTAATTTAGTATCCCTAGTCTTCCATTCACCCACAGTCTGGAGTATGATTAAGGCAGAATCGCTGAACACTTTCAGTTTGGCTATTTTTCATATCAATTGCTGCTTGTAAATTGAGAATACATGCTTTATACTCGACTATATTATTGATGCAAGGAAACACCAATTTTGCAGTTATAGTATAATGCTGCCCATCCGGAAAATATCACTACTGCCCTGGTGCCTGAGCCAGATAGGTTTACTGCTCCATCGAAGAGCATGGTCCATGTGTGTTCCTCCGTTGATAAAATGCGATCATCTAGGAGATCATCCTCATATGTTTCCCCAGGGCATTCAGCTAGCATATCAACGATCACTTGACCTTTCACTGATTTTTGTGATGATGTTTAATGTCAAATTCCGAAATTAGAATTTTCCATTTAGCTAATTTTCCCACTAATGCCGATCTTTTAAGTAAATACTGGATATGGTCGTTTTTAGTTACGAGGAACGTTTGGTGGTGCAAAGTATATTGTTAGAGCCTATGCAATACTCATACCAATGCAACACATGTTTTTTTTGTTCGAAATAATTCTGTTCTGAAATGGTGAATTTCTTACTCAGATAATAGATGGCTTGTTTTTTTCCATCGTCGGGGTGGCTCTGGGCCAATAGGGCTCCTAACAATTCACTGTGAATCATTAAATAGAGAGTTAAAGGATGTCCTGGGACTGGTGGAACTAGTATCGGGGGACTCATTAAATACTGTTTCAGCTTTTCAAATGCTTCTCGACAATCTTCATCCTAGTTAATCTGAACGTCTTTTCTGAGAAGTTTGAAGAAAGGCCGTGCAATCTCAAAGAGTTGGGAGATGAATCGAGCGATGTAATTTAACCTTCCCAAAAGGCTTCTGACCTCTCTCACTATAGATAGGGGTTGTAGTTCACATATTGTTTTGACTTTCGAGGGGTCGACCTCAATCTCCTTGCTACTCACGATGAATCCGAGTAACTTACCAGAGGTCGCCCCGAACACGCACTTCGCAGGGTTCAAGCGTAATTTGAACTCATGCAACCAACTGAATAGATTCTTCAAGGCTTTAATGCGGTTCTCTCCGCATCTAGTCTTGGCAATCATATCATCGACATAGACTTCAATTTCTTTATACATCAGGTCATGAAAGAGAGTGACCATAGCACGTTGGTATGTTGCCCCGATATTCTTTAAACCAAAAGGCATAATCCTATAGTGAAAGGTTCCCCCATAGAGTGATGAACGCCGTCTTCTCTTTATCTTCATTGTTCATCCTCATCTAGTTGTATCCGGAGAATCCATCTATAAAAGAAAATAATTTGAATCTAGCAGTGCTATCCACAAGGACATCTATGTGGGGGAGCGGAAAGTCGTCCTTTGGACTGGCTTTGTTCAAGTCGCAGTAATCAACACAAACTCGAATTCGACCATCCTTCTTCTTCATTGGGACGATGTTTGCTACCCAATCAGGGTATTGCAAAACCTTGATGAACCCTACTTTCAAAAGTTTCATCACTTCTTCTTCGATTTTTTTCGACAGCTCGAATTTGGTCCTTCGTAACCCTTGCTTCTTAGGAGGCATGTCAGGATTGGTAGGCAAACTGTGCTCGACAATCCGAGAATCTAATCCTAGCATATCAGAATAAGACCATGCGAAGATATTTTGATAATCTTTGAGGAGAGCGATCAGATGTATGGCTTTCTCTTCGGGAAGGTTGGCCTCAATTTTTACTTCTTTTGGATCTTGAGTACCACCCAAATTGATGGTAATAGTATCTTCGGTTGTAAGGGCCTTGATTTGTTTATATTGCTCTCAATTTCTTCGGATTTCAGCGGGGTCATCACTTGAATCGTCAAAATCACTACTGTCAGTATCTACATCATCAGGCTGGACCGTACTAACTTCATCGCAAGTTGCAAGATTATGCCTGGAACACAGGATAAATTGATCAGAAAAATAAATGGGGATATTGATTTTTTCATTGTCATTTTCCTCTTAAAACATTTTTTTCTTGAAGAAATAGTGAAATGTCTTTGATTTTCGAAAATTTTTAGAAACGAGGAAGCATGAGATAGCCTGGGCCTCAAAATACTTTCCTTTTCGTAGTTAGATATCATCAACGGGCCAATTTGGGATACTATCTCATGCCCTCAAAACATTATTTATTTACAATACATGGATTTACAACCTCAGGAGAGGGAGAGTTCAAAAAGACATTTCTTCCGGTAGAAATGATGACAAAAAAAAAATACAAAGATAGCCCATTTTCCAGGGATTCATGTAGAAAAGAGGAGAGGAATTCTACTCAAGCGGGCTTATGCCTATTCCCTCCACCAATCCTTTGTTTATTGTGCCGGCGAAGAAATCTTCGAAAGTATCGTTCCAGGAATCCAGCTCATCGGCTCCTCTCTTTACTGGTGTAAGCTTTTCCATGTCATCGCATTCACTAGGAATGCTATTCTGTTGGTCTTCATAAAAACTTGATGGCATCTAGTAGTTAACGTAATAGTTGAACTTACCATTGGGTTCGCCTAGGGTATCCATAATTGCTTTTCTCTTGCGTGTTCTATCAGAAAGCTCAGGGGCAGCGGCACGAATGCTAGGTACCACTAAGAGGTTATTCTTACTATAACACAGCCATGGGACATGAAAAGTAAATGCCCTAGCGTCCAGTAGGTCTTGAATTCTATTCTTCAAAGTATTGCAATCATCTAGTGAGTGCCCGATCTCTCTCGAATGATAGTCATAAGATCTGAATGGATCATAGTTAATGAAGTACTCAGGAGTAGGGTGCTTTGGCCTTTTTGTGATCAGCCCCTTTTGTAAAAGGATAGAGAATATCACATTCATGGATTTAGAAACCGGCAAGTATCGTCGTACATTGCCTCGCCACTGTAAGAATTGGATATCTCGTCAAGTCATGTCGGGAAGGACTCCCGACGGTGGGTTTTCTTCGGGACCATTTACTCGGGTCACCTGCTCTTGATCGGGAAACGGTAGTGACACGTCTGAAATTTGGCCAATGGTATCCATTAAGGATGTGAGCAAATCTCGTAGCTCGCCTAACTGATACTGCAAACGTGCAAACAAATCAGGCGGATTTACACTCATTTCTGAGGTCGAGTCTTCGTGCATGGCTCCTATGAAGATATCGTCAAATAGGGTGACCACGTTATCCAGCATTTCTTCTCGTCCACAATCTTTCTCAATCGGTAGGTTGTCTAAGTTTTCCTGTCGATCGACAGCAACATTTACAGGAAGCATCAAGGAGCTCTAGTGACTTGAACATTCGGTAGGATGCTTGAACCCATCACCAGATTGTCCTGAGAGGTTAAGATAAATTTTTTCATCCTGCAACAATTTAGCAGGTGACGGGAATGTCTCCCGGATATGGGGAAGTAACAAACCAACTTGACCCTTCACGTGCCCCTTGTTGGCATGTGGATTTCCTCCGTGATATCCTAGACCAGTGGTACGGTGATTCTTGGTGGCTTGAATAGGCTCTCGGATGCCTCGGCCTCCTTTGTTGAGTCCTTGACATGGGGTGAAGTTATTTCCAACCATAACCTTCCCTAGTATGATTGAGGCTTTTGACATATCAGGGATAAAGGGAGAAGTTCCTCGATATCCATGCACGGTTGACACGAGCTCGATGGACTGATAACTAGATTCCACCTTACCACTAGGTTTGACATACAGGATAGCAGTTTCTTGATAGATTCGATGATCTTCTTCTCCAAGGACTGTGATTAGCTTCCCCTGGGCTACAAACTTCACGCTTTGGTGAAGGCTTGAAGGTACGGCTTTAGCAGAGTGAATCCAAGGATGGCCCAGCAGAAAGCTAAACGCAGTGGGGATGTCCATTACCTGAAACAAAATGCTGAACACAGTTGGGCCAATTTGGACATCAAGGTCGATCTCACCCACAGTGTCTTTCTTCATCTCGTCAAATGCTTGGATAGATGTTTTGGAGGCACGGAGCTTAGACGTGTCTACATTGAGATGGTGCAAAATTGCCAATGAGCAAATATTCAAAGCAGACCCATTGTCTATCAGAACTCGAGCCACGTTGGAGTTTCCTACCTTCGACGGGAAAATCATCTTCCGAGAATATTATCTGGTCCTTCAAAAGGATGGACCCTACAAATGCTTCTAACTTATCGTGCTCAATTATCTCTGAGACGTTTACTTCGCTGAGCACTTTCATCAGAGATTTCTGATGCTTCACAGAAGTTTGAAGTAGCTCTAACAAAGAAATTTGGGCAGGCAACTTGCGTGGCTGATCCACCACATTATATTCACTGGCTTTGATGATGGCCAGGAATTCTTTGACTTCTTCATCGGTGACAAGCTTCGGAGGCTACGCGTCAGCTTGGGCATACGTTCGTCCTGGTGATTAGGTTAACATCCAGTTCGTAGGACCATGGGGCTGCTTTGTAATTCTCGTACAGGTAAGGCTGAGGTATCTCGATCACTATGTGCTCCTCGGTTAAAGGTACTTCAATCGTCACTTCCTCCTCTTCGTCTAGGTTGTCAATCAAAGGTTTGTTCATAAGTATGGGGATGGATTCACTTGTTTCGGCATTCAATGTTGAGAGTTCTTCGTCCCAATCGATAATAACCTCAGAGATGGTGGCCATTATGCCGGTGTGGTCGGCATATACAATTAAACTTGCTTTAGCCATGCTGGCAACCTTTTCTTTCATTAGGGACAAGGGCAGTACTTCACCAATAGGAAGGTACCCTACTTTCACTATGCCGTTATAAACGTCAATAGTGTATACCCTCTCATTCTTGATTCGTCCAGCGTCGAAAGTGAATATGGCATTAATTCTGCTTTCATGTTCGGGTAGCGAGTTGTTTTGGACATTTGGCTTGCATGTCTGAAACGAGAAGGTTTTGGTGTCAAGTAAGTTTTGAACTCGGTGTTTGAGGTTATAGCAGTCGTTCGTCGAATGTCTTATCTTGCCCATATGATAGTCACATTGTTTAGACGGATCGTAATTTGAAAAGCTTTTTGAGTTGGGCCGTTTTGACTCTGTAGAAAGCAGGTTTTTCTTCTGGAGTATGGCCAAGACTTGAGAAAGGGATCTAGGCAATAGAGTAAATTGCCTTTTCTTATATCGCTTTAGAGGCTAGCGACTTGAGGTCGACTGTTGCTCACTACTCACTTGGACTGTCCGGGAAGGATGAACAGTCTGGGTGTATGCGATGTTTCCATCCGTTAGGGACTCCTTTTCTTTTCTCGTGTTGAGTCTCTTGCTTGTGGAAGTGGGGTCTGTGAACCATCTGTCACGCAATCCCATTTCAATTCGTTCGCCCATAGGAACAAGACGATTAAGGGATTCAGCAGTAGAACTAATCAAGCAGTGTCTGTACTCATACGGAAGAAACTTAATGAATAATTTTATTTGTTCATGATCAATAAGTTCTGGGGTAACCTAGGCAATCAAGTTCCTCCATATGGTGGCATACTCTTTGAAGGAGTCACTCTTCTTCTTCTCAGTACGTTTAAGGTCGTCACGAGAAAAGGTGACGTCAAGGTTGAATTGATACTGCTTGAGAAATGCATAAATAACGTCACCCCAAGATTTAAAAGCATCCACATCTTTTGACATATACCATGTCAAAGATGGCCCCGTCAAACTTGCTTGAAATATCTTAATCATGAATGGTTCATTATCAATGTACCCGGTCATCTACACATGATACATGTGCAAATGGTGTCTAGAACATGAGGTGCCATCATATTTCTTAAATTCTGGCATCTTGAACTTTTATGGTACTTTGACTCGTTTGTATATAGACAGGTCAAGTGAGACAGCATGTTGTGGGCCTTATAGTTGTTTCAGCATCTTCTCAACCTTTGTAAGGTGTTTATCATGTTCTATCATCGGTGCACTTTCAAGTTCATTCTTCTTGACGGCAATGGGAAGCGGATCGTCCTCTAGCAGGGGCATTTTGCTATAGCTGGCAGAGGCTTTGTCTTTTCCAGTAGATGGTGGTGGTAACACCACCTCGATTGCTGCAGGCGTGGGCGTGAGCTTGCCATTGATAGATTCTATATGCTTGGTGAGATTTTCAAGTGCATTGAAAACCATCTTCATTTCGTTTTCCATATTATTGATACGGACGTTTTCTTTGGCCATTTTTTGTAACTATTTGTGAAAACGTTGAAATGAATGAGTATAATGCCTAATAAAGAATCATTTTATGACATAGTCATAATATTATTACATATTTTCTTTATTTGCAAAGAAAAAAAAGAAAAAATAATTTTTATTAATATTAACATTACAAACGGCATCCCTGGGGTTCGAACCCTGGTCACCTCGGACCGCCTTCACTCCTGGATACCACTCGGTTAAGGCCGTGGTGGTGTCATTAAAGCGCAAATTCTTTTATTTATATACAAATTTTCTCCATTTTGAAAATGACAACAAATCGTATGGAAAAACAATGATTTGTAATGTGTTTATAAAAATAAAGGTACGAATTGGAAGTAAGTATTCTGAAAAATTTTTAGTAACTATTTCATCCAAACCGATTACGGTATTAAATCCACAACTAACCTAGACTAATCATAGACCGACTAGGATATACAAAAATAAATAAATTGCAAAGTGCATGAATAGAAAACTTACTTTACCAAGAATCATGGCAATCACAAAGACATGTGCATGAAAAGTGAGGCTCGATTTCTATATAGACCGCTTCAGCAAAATGAAGTTAAAAAGGTGCCTAATTATCGCAATCTCGCGTTGATGTCAAGTCCTTTTAATCTCGGCTAAATCGAAAGGAATATCTTATAGTCACGCGAATAGAGGCTAAAGATATTTCTTTACGATTTTTTTAGAAAAAAATTTCGGGAAAAAGAAAGACAACCTCTACATTGCAGACTTGCATTCGAGGTCATATCTTTCTTAACCCCATCCTAAAATGTCCTATCGTGGCCCAGGTCCGGCGGCATGGTTGTGTATGCAACGGTGTAGTGCTAAATCATTAAAGCATGCACAACAATTCATAAACAATCAATTTGAACCCGCAAGAACAAATAACACCTTAATGTCAGGGTCATACCTGAAGTCCTTGCTGCCAAACAAAAATTATTTTTTGAACGGGATAAAATTTATGGCTTAAGTCCACTTTAAAAAATGTAAGTCCCCAGCGGAATCGCCAGTCTGTCGCAACCGACCTCCGGTTTTTATCAACAAACAAAAAAGGGGGTCTCGTTTGGTACACGCTAAGTCTAGGTTCGAGACTTAACTCGGGCTCTCCCAAACTCATACCATATTACAACTTAAGATTTAGGTTTTTTAACCTGCAAGTGGGTTATATCAAAGAGTCGCCACTAATTGATTTAGGGTGGGTCGATTAAAAATCCAAATAAGGTGATAAGAGAATTATCTTATTTCTATGAACCAGAGATTAAATGAGTTCGGAGACTTGGTTACACTAGATAAACAACTAATGCCCTTTCGATACCTTTTTACCTTGTTCATTTATGAAAATATTTGTCAGGTGATTTTGGATTGATTTTAGGACCTTTTTCGTAACATGTAAGGTAATCGAGCGAGTGCATAATTATAAACAATTAGCAGTCAAAATAAATATGTAGCCTAAGGTTCTAGCCCTAACAAAGGCGAACAACAATCAAAACATAACAGTTTATGCAATCATATCCTAATTAAAAACAACATGCATAATAATAATACAACAATAATTTAAAACATTCATATATATCACATATTTTAGAAAAATATTCAACAATACTATATCTAAATTATATCCTAATTTAAAAAAAATTCGAAATTTTTTTTAAAAATTATTATTTTTTATTAAAAAATATTTTAATAAAATAATAATATAATATTTAAAAAAACCTGGTCGGGTCGTGGATCCGGGTCGGTCGGGTCGTGGATCCGGGTCGATCGGATCCGACCCATCGCGTTGACCCGAGTCGAGTCTACGATCCGAATCTGGTTAAAACCGACTCGGTCAATGGACCCGACCAGCGTGTTGACTCGGGTCGGGGCTACGATCCGAATCGGGTCAAAACCGACCCTGTCAACAGACCCGACCAGGGCGTTGACCTGGGTCGAGGTCAACCCGAGTCTTGAACTGGGTTTGGGACCATTATCCCGTGCCTATGCACGCGAGAACGCTGCCCGGGCGAGATCCGGCGATTAGCCGATTGTTTCGCTCGGTCACCGACCTTAGCTGCCTCGGAATTTGGGGCCGAGGTGGCCCTCCTTTCCAGTCGACCAGGACGACCAATCATGGTGGCCGCCGGTCGAGCTCCAGCCAAAGCTCTTCAAGCTCAAATGATGGCCGGAGCTTAGCTAGCGGACCCAGATTGGTTTTTGGTCACCTGTGGACTCCCACCGTTGCCATAAAACTACCTATGAGGACCGTAGCCCACCGGACATTCACCTGTTCGCTGGCGAAGCCCAGAAACAAATCGGCCTCATTGAGGCATTTCCTTGAACAGTTGGTGTGCACAGATAAAAATAACGGATTTCGACATGTTTCGAGGTTCCGAACGACTCCGACGGCCACGGCTAGCTCTTGACGACGATTATGGGTCAAGAGGAGGACCGGTATGGGCCAGGATTCATGCCTAACGGCCGGCACAAATCCCGACTGACCGGTGCACAAAAACAAAGTAAAAACAGGACCAAGACTGCTCACCAGTCTGTGGTGCGTCTGAGGGAGGTCTTTGACTGATTTGGGGGCACCGGCTTCTCCTTTCGTCCCTACAAATCACCCAATCTCTCTTTCTTTCCCTCTGTTCGTCTCTCTCCTTGTTTTTCTCTCAAACCGGCCCCCATCTCTCTCTCCTCACTCTTCGCCTTTTATGGTGGTCGCCGGTCATCCACCCTACTCCATTGAATGCTCTGTACCGGTCTTAACTCCTACCGTGACTTTCGTGGTCAATTTGTGTGGTGGAGCTGGTATTTCACGTTTCTCTAGTGGCGGTCGGGACAGAGGAGAATAGAGGAGAGAGAGGGGAGGCCAAACCAGGGGAGGTGGAGAAGAAGGAGCTAGGCCGGGCCAGGCCCAGCTCGTGCAAAAGGGGAAGAAGAAGGAAGAAAGCGGGCCGAGCCCGCGCGGGAGGAAGAAAGAAAACGGCTAGGTCAACCCGGCCCCGACCCGGCCTAAACCGGATTTTTTTAATATTAATATTAATATTATTTTATTTTTAAAAAAATTGAAATTTTTGTTTAAAAATTCTAATTAGTGCAATTACCATTATCATGTTTAATATCTAGATGCAATGCAATTAGATGAATTTTTTTTGAGGAAATAAAAATTTAATTCCTAATTTTTGTATAATTAACTTTGGGCAATTTAAAAATAGGTGTCAACACCGATGTTGACAAACTATAAATTGCCCACATGAATTAGCTAAACTACACTTTGTCCTTGAAAGAGCAAGTCATCATGTCTATTTTGTACGTCTAAAGATAGAATGCCATTTTTAAGAACCCCCTTCTAAAACTCATTTATTGACTACCACAATTTTGGTGAGATATATGTACTCGCGCATGCTCTTTCAACAAGCCAAATGGTGGCCGGGATGACAGCTAGCTGGCAGTAGCTGCATATATGGTGACTAACGACGATGCCGAGGCCAATTCGATCATCAATTAATGACAGTAGAAGATACTTCATCCATAGAGACGGTGATTCGCTTTGATTAATGACTCAAATGATAAGATAGCCGGTTTCCCAACATGATTCATCTATTTCCAAAATAAGTTCGTACTGACAAAGCTCTAGAGAACGTGATCCTGTCTTCAGCCAACTCCAATATGCCTAGAGAGAGAGAGAGAGAGAGAGACAGACAGACAGACAGACAAACAGAGATCTTCACCAGCCGAATTGAGAGCTGCGAGGATACTAGATCAATGAGCTGAACAATAACTCAATATATCAAATTCTATAAAGAATGTATGTAATCCAAACAAAATATACAAGAGTTTAAAGTGACCCCTAGCAATTCCACGCTAGCTGGTCTATGGGGCTCAAATTATAATACATTCCACCTGCAGCCACTCCCGTTGACGATCGGTCCACGAAATCAAAATCAAAGCTAGAATCCATCGCAGTGGTGCTCATGAAATCGCAGTTGTCGCTTTCCACCCCTAATTTCCCATTTTTCTCATCGTCTGGATTGAGTCCAGGAGGCTGCTGCTGCATCTGCTCTTGCGAGGTGTCTTCGTGCCTAGGCCCTGCCAATACAGCATTTGCCTCGAGGCCACAATCCCAGAGGTAACTCTCCTCCACATTTCCCAATAACCCAGTCGACAATGAGTTCAACAGAGAAGAGAAAGACGATGAAGACCTGCCCGCGGCTGCTAAATCCACCAATCCATGTGGAGAAGCAGCACTAGGGTTTTGTTGGTGGTATTCAAACGACACTATGTTTGAGCTTGTTGAAGAAGTTGCATGCAATATTGGGGGAAAAAGACCAGTACCAGTAGGAGTAATGGCCTGATCAGGACAAGGAACAGAAGGCAATGTGACAAAGGGTATCTTCACATCCATGGAACAATTGCTAGTACCTGTGTCGGTGCTCATGTGGAAAATGGATGATGAGTTGGCCTTCTGAAATAGAGCGGCACTATTGTTGGAGGGATTGACATTGCCTCCATTGCTGTTTTTGAGAGACGAGGTGGTGGAGAGGAGGTTGTGGGTGTTAGGGTCAAGGCCCTGAGCGAGGAGCTTCTTCTTGATGCAGGAGTTCCAAAAGTTCTTGACCTCATTGTCGGTCCTACCGGGCAAGTGCTTGGCTATCTGAGACCACCTGTTGCCAAGAATTCGGTGCACGTCGACGATGGTCCTCTCTTCTTGGGCAGAGAACGAACCCCTTTTCAGGTCAGGCCTCAGGTAGTTTATCCACCTCAATCTGCAGCTCTTCCCACATCTCTGCAACCCTGCTTTATTTTATATCCAACTATTAATTGAATCGGAAGAGCAAAGAAGAAGGGTAAATACTAAAGGAAAAGTAAGATGCAAGGTCTGGATGGTATTGATCATCGTGCCTGCTAGTTTAGGGACAGAACTCCAGCTGCCATGGCCATGAGTGGTGATGAAGTGCACGAGCTTCTCGTCTTCTTCGGGAGACCACAACCCTCTCTTCACCTTCTGTTTGGTGCAGCAGTGGTGACCCATCTATTGATCCTTCTCTGTTCTTCTCCTCTTCTTCCTCCTCCTCCTTCCCGTTCTACATAACACACTCAGGTTCAGTTGATCAACCTGGAGTGTGCACAGGTGGGTGGGGTTTCTTATATTTTCCTCCAGTTTTATTAGGGAAAGTGGACCTTGGTACAAAACCTTATCAAATGTTTACTCTAAACAAGGCTTTTCTTTTCGTGTATGATGAGAGAGAGAGAGAGAGAGAGAGAGAGAGAGAGAGAGAGAGATGTGCTGGAAATATTTAACTTAGGGTATACTCATGACCCATGAGAGGACCACTGTCTGATCTCTCTCAATTGAGTGTTTTTTACTTTGTTTGGTCAGAGTAGAGTTCCACTGTTCCACAATGTTCCATCACCATCCATTATTATTATTGAACGTGTTTTAACTGAATTAACTTGATTTTAGACCTTCTATACTTGACTTGCCAGTCGCCGGCTGAGCTTTCTTCTGCTTTTGTCTGAATGTTTTCGCTACTGTTCTTTCATGCCTATCTGTGCAAAACAGTACCCGCAGTAGCTTAGCTTAGCTTAGCTAGGAGCTTAATTTTGTTTCACTTCTACTAAAATTCCATGAGAAGAGTAGTTGTGCAACATCCAGCTTCAATAAGCATGCTCACTTCATTCATTTTTAGAATTATCAAAACCCTTTGTTCTCTATTTGTATTTCTACACCCATTACTCGACAAAAAAGTAATCTTTTTATTGTCATATCGCTCTAGCCACCTTTCTCTTTTCATCTTTCAATAATACCATTGAATGCACCTTGTATATCCTCATTGACTCCACAAGTACAATGCTATCCTTGCATCATAAAAATTAAACGGAAAAAGCTATAAAAAATCCTAGACTATGCCCATTGTGATACATTTACTCTATATTTTTTTCTGTGATACCAAAAGTCTTAAACTTATACCTATATAA
Source organism: Syzygium jambos (assembly GCA_031216235.1). NCBI lineage: Eukaryota > Viridiplantae > Streptophyta > Magnoliopsida > Myrtales > Myrtaceae > Syzygium > Syzygium jambos. The sequence continues at coordinate 45,663,386 of CM062224.1, read as the reverse complement.
CATTTTTGGTGGCTTTTTTCCCAAAATTAAAACACCTCTCTCTCTCCCCCTTGAATCTGATAATCTCCGGGCATAACTCAGCCCCGCCACCAAGCACCACTGCAACCTCCGATGTTGATGTCAACGGCTCCCCATCTTATATACATAGTGAGAGTAGATGACTAATGACTATAAAGCATGGTAACAAGGCCATTTGCTCCAATTACTCATCTATTCTGCAGAATAACATGTCATGATTGGAAGAAAGACAGCCGAATATTGATGGTTTAAGATTGTGAAAAGCCAATTTTGGGGGGAAGACCTAATAATGTTATAAAGAGAGGCCCCATCATTTTGCTGCCTGCCTCCAAATTTGACATACAGAAGAGAAGCATCTACCCAATCCCCTCTCTCTCTCTCTCTCTCTCTCTCTCTCTCTCTCTCTCTCTCTCTCTCTCTCTCCATCTTACACAAGCATTTGCATTAAATAATAAGAATTAATGAGGAATTAGCCAACACATCCATCCTTAGTTTACTCAACCGTTGCTTCATTTGTCATTTTCTTGGTGTCGAAGAAGATTGAGATGATTGGGTTAATCTTGCTTTCCATGTTCTTTGCCCTTCTCTTTTCCTTCCTCCTTTCTGTGCAGGAGGTGCTCATCATAGAGAATTCCCCTACGGAGGAAATCACGTAGAAAAGCAACCTACCCTTTTATGAATGTCGATTTGACTTCCCTTGTCAGATATCATTACCCTCATTTTTGGAGACCCCCCCATCCCGACGTGTTCCGGCTTCCTTATTCTAATTGGCACACACGTGTCGAATGTGCTGACATGTCTCCCAGCTGTCTTTTTCTATCCCTCGCTGCTCTATAAGGACAGGCTGAATTGATATGTGCATTGCCAAAACGAAAGCATACCTTTGAAGCATGATACATCTGTTGAGGAGTAGATATTAACAGGTGAATAGAGATACTCGGGTTGTTAAAATTGATTTGCTAAATGATGTGATAGACTCTTGTCGAATGATGAAAACGTGGATCATCATGAAGCATCATTCAAAATTTCAATACGGCGGGCACAAGTGTCGTTATAGCAATTTGCAACAAACGACTGGATATTGAAATAAACAAAGAGGAAGAGGAAATGATGCAATAGATATACATGGTTCGGTTTGTTCAACCGACATTCACTAGAGAGCAAAATAAACAATTCTATACTTACATGTAGCAATACAACGAACATTGAACCACACTCGAGAATCGCATGAAAGTGTTTCCCTACTCCTACAATTACACCTCAAGGTGCCCCCTCAGTGTTTTATTTCACAATCTCTTTCAAAGAACCTCGCGTGCAAAAAACCCTAGATACTTGTCACCTTTGGATAGACTTAAGGCAATAGGAAAATTACAATTTCAGTCCTAAACTAAGGATTTTAATTCAATCTTAAACATTTCAATTGAATCAATGTAGTCCTAAACCTTGGAATGAAATTACAATAGAATCCTCTTAGCCAAGTGTCACATGAAATTGCTGATGTGGCAATCTAATCATCACATATCATCCTACGTGTCATGGCTAGCCATTTGACGTGGACAACTTTACTCAAAATAATGCCATTTTGCTTATTGTGGCCGCTGATGAGCCGAGGGGTCAATTGAGACACATTTCACTACTTCAGGGTGTTAATGAAGTATTTGCGCAATGCGTAGCATGTCGCAATGTTTTTTGGAACGTTGCCACACGTTTTTAACTAACTTCGTACAATAATACTAATCGGGCGAGTGAAGTATCTCATAAAAGGGTATCTAGATTTCAGCTTTGCACGAATGAGCTAACATGTTGATTTCAAAATTGTCCAAAAAATATCTCTAATTCTTGTTGCAAGTTTTCAGATACTAAATTTGTTAGGGTACAAATTTGAGGGTCAGTCCAATTTCAGAATCCAAAAACATAAGTGTTTGTAGTGAAAAGGACCAATCAATATAATCAATTAGATGGCTTATATAATTGACTAAATTGATAAAGTTGGGTCCAATTAGGTATATGAACGAGGTAGTTCATTACTTGAATTCCGTTGCACATCTCAATGACACTTAAGGTCTAAAATGAATTGGCAATGAGATTAGGACTTTGTACCCTTTAAATGTACAAGTCTCAATATAACAAGGATGTAATCGCTCACAAGCCCTCTACCGTAACGTGGATGATTTGCTTTTGATTGGACCGATGATGAAAATCGAGAGCACATGAGGAGCGAAAAACCAACTTAAAATGCCACTCAACCTCGACACTAAACAATGAAACCAAAGCTGTATACTTAATGTATCACGAGGAACAGGAGCAAAAAAGACGGTTGCTTCTAGGTCATCAATGGTTGTGCGCTTCACGATGAATGAAGATTGACTAAGATGTGATAAATGGCGAGAAACAATTCACCAATATCTGCCGACAGACGCATGATCATAGCTTTAGACCCTTTTCCATGGTCGAAAAGCAGAAAAAACCACAATCGATTGTGTATTCCCCACTTGTAAAGCTATCTCTACCGTGAATCACTCAATCATTCCCCCCCTTCCATTCAGCTTCCTCCTCCTCCCTTTCAGTTCAAACCCCAAAAAACAAGAAACGAGGTCTTCTCCTGTCTGGTGTCTACAGTCTGATCTTGATAGGGGAAGGGGAGAGATTCTCTAGGGTTATCTATCAAGTCTAGGGTTTTGAATAAAATATAGAGATAATGCTTTTCGTACGTGATGGTGTTACTTGCTTTACCCATAGATATTTTTGTCGCCTTCGAGCAGGTTTGGGTTACACACCCAGTGCAGCCAAAGGAAAACGGAGCAGCAAGAAAGACCTAAAAAATAATATTATATCAGCTGTCGTTTTCGTTGATGACTAATGTATGATGAATTTTCGTGGCTATTGACATTTCCATGCTTCACGTTTCCATCCAATAAATATGTACGAGAATAGACATCTGATTCACAAAAGGGTCGCGCTTGATATTCTGGTAAACTAACTAATCTCGGTACAAAAAGATAATTATAATACAGAGGCATGCTCCGTAGGGTTCATGGCCGGTTTCATAAGTTAACTTCCCAATTCCAATTTCCTACAAGAACCAAATATTTGGCCGTGTTCGATGGTGAAAAACACACCAAGTGCTTGTTTTTGTAACAAATGCCGGGTTTACTTAACGTTGAATTATTAATTTACTGAGTAATGTATCATATTGCTATTGGTCGTTGAAGGAGACCCAATTCAAGTCCGACCGACTGTTTAGTTAATAACTCTTTACCATCGCTCTTTTTCTTATTTCTTAACAAGCAATCCTAGGGATACCGAGACTTGTCCACTAAATTGGTTTAATGAATGATATAATATAGTATGATATTAATAAATATTAAGTGGACCTGTTCAAGCACCCAATGAGTGTGCATCATTTAGTAGATAAATCTGGTATACGGGCCTTAATAAATCTAGCATTATTCTTAACCATCTATGTGAAGAAATTTTTTCTTTTCTTTGACAAGAAAGTCCACCTTAATGATGATATTGTTTGAATTACAACATGTTTGGTTGCAGTAATGGTTATCACATTACATAAGTATTACAAGTTGACTACCTATTACAGTGTTTGCTTGCAATAATAGATATTACACGGATCCCCTACATAGTCTCTATCATAGTAATAGCTATTATTGCCTGGTTGTCATAGCTATTGCCAAAATAACTACACTTATTTTTATTATTGTTGTAAGGATAACACCTATTAATTATTTGACTCAGTCACCTATTATAAGATTAATGATTAAAATATCAAATAATAGGTAAATAATTGAAGTAATAATAATTATGTTATCTTGATATATATATATAGTTCTTTGTTCACTAAATGTTATCATAATATAATAATTAGCATATTATTATTTGCTCAGTATTAAGGACGATTATTAATATTTCATAACGTAATATTATATTATTCATACTATGATGTTTATTGTGATTACTAACTATATCCATTGATGTAAAATTGTGATTCAATAAATTTTTCAATCATACTATTAATTATGTGGTAATTTTTTTTACTATAATCACAAATTTTATGATTAAAAAGTAAAGCATAACCATTAAATCATTATTAAATAATAGATAAAATAAATGGGGAATTGGACTCACTATTGGCTATTAAAGTGATGATTACTATACTAAAAAATTATTTTAATATGATCACATGATAGGTGCTTAACTTTTAAATACAATAATAAATAAACACTTTATACAAAATTGTATGGAGTAATTTACATGCGGTATTAAAATCATGAATCATGGTTAACTATTAGAGCGATAATCATAACGGTCCCTCTAATTATGTTAATTTGTGAATTCCGATGCCGTTTTCCCCTAACTCTACACGTTATTCACGAAACCAAGCAGCGTGATGGGTATTGCGTTACTTAAACCAAACCACATAATAACTAATGTAGTATCTAATCTTGCCCTTTGTTCTTGCAATATATTTTTCTTCCCGTTGCGTGCTTGTACACAAAGTCGTGCCACAACTGCCTATTGACAGAGACACGAAGGGATAAAAGAGTGCAGAGAAATTCTGGAAGCAGAGCCTCCAAGTTTCGTATGCAGCGGCCGCCACTACACTAAAGATATAGGAAGACGACTTAACAAGCCAGTTGAAACTTGAGGACCATTCATCAATCATGGCGCATGATCAAGCGACGAAAGACCCATGGAGGCAAACACTCGGTCAAAGCATTATATACAAGTATAACCCTAGTTTGTATTCTTTGCATGCTGAACAAAAACCAAAGATAGTCATGAGTCATGAGTCTATATATAGAAATCTTGAAGTGTAGATCTGCTTAATAACTTGTGCACTCCATCATCGAATCTTATTTTTTCAAATGGGTGTGAAGCGCAAGAAACAACCATCCATTTCATTCAGCCTCCCCCCAGACGACTCTGTCGTCACTGAGAAGCTACTGTCCTCGCAGAGGGAGATCGAGTTTCTACACTGTGGCCGCGGCATATTTAGCTGGAAGGAGATTGATTTCTGGGGTAAAATATGCCGATGCGTGAAGATGCGATAGGCAAGAGATCTGGTTTATTAGCAGTAGCGATAGAGATGAGCTTCAGCTGCTGGATCTTTGGCTTCAGGTTTACTCCTTTCATGTATCATCCCATCAATCCGAAAGCTTGTCGAAGCAGCCAGGGAAAATGGATGATATTGAAACGTTGTTGACTTTTTAAGAAGAGGGTGAATGCAAAAGTCTCTTTGCATGCCTTTTACTTCAAGAACCCCAGCTGGCCTGAAAATAAAGAACTGAAAATAAAGAATAAAGGTATTCACTCCTAAATCAGCTATCATATATATTTATATATTCTTTGATCACTTTGGGGGCAGCAATGGCTTCTCGGGGACGAGTTCAATTTTTGGAAAATCGACGACTAATGGACCACGTCTACATCCAGCTTTTGATGTCGAAATCTACGCATCGAGGGCTACCTATCGTCCGTATGTTAATAGAAGGTCGTATCTAGGGCCGTCTCGTCCGTATGCATGGTCAACATTAAACTGGATATATGTCATGGATACTCACAAGCCGTCTTGTCCATATGCATCGAATAAGGCTCCACTCGTAAGGTGTCCACTTATATTATTTTTTTTAATGGAAGATGGGTTTACCATGGAACTTTGGTTTCGCAAACGTTTGACCACTCTATCAACTCCTTTCGGACAACTCAATTTTGTCTTAGAGAGATTCAATTTTCACCGTAAGTTGCCGGTATTAATCAATCATGAGCTAGTCAATTTTGTTTTAGAGACATTCAATTTTCACCAAGAGGCCAATCCAAGAGCCAATCGATTCGATTGAGTATGATTTTGGTGATGGATGGTGATGGCCAGGGGATGGGCCTTGTAAGCTTGGGCTGAATGAGGCGCATGAGCCTGTGTTGGATCCAGTTCCTTAGTTTTGGTCAGATGAAGAAGATTGATTATTGTCCACAGAAACCAGAAAAATCGAAGCCTATCCATATACTTCCACCTTCCTGTCCTTCCTGCTCGGTGGGTTAATGGCAATGAGCCGCTGTTCCTGTTCGCTGCCGTTGTCGCCGCTGCCGGGGACTTTCGATCCTGGGAGCCTCGCGAAGACTGGAAGTGAAGTGTCATTCGTCACCAGAAACAATGTTGATGAATCCGGGAACACCAGCAAAAGAAGCAGCTCGATCGGGCCAAAGCCAAACTTGTTGAGCACCACTACCGGAAGAAGAGAAGCTATTGGGGTGGTCATGGGATTAGGCCTTGTAGAGCTCATTGCCTGGCAATTCCCGTGGCAACCCCGGATTGCAGAAGCGGCAGAGACGGCGCCATGCGAGCTGACGGTGGCGCCTTCAGGGCTCGCCTATTGCGACAAAGTGGTGGGCACCGGTCCTGAGGCTGTCAAAGGACAGTTCATTAAGGTTACGAGTCTCATGACTTGATTTCGTTCATTTTCCTTTCTTGGTTCCTTTGGAGTAAAGAATATGAGTAGAGACAAAGAAAGCAATTGCAGGCACATTATGTGGGGAAATTGGAGAACGGGAAGGTGTTCGACAGCAGCTACAGTCGTGGCAAGCCTCTCACTTTCAAAGTCGGGGTCGGCGAGGTACTCCTCATCCTTTTCCGGTCCGTCTTGAGCTCAGTGAGGGAGTGATTCTCAATTCAGAATTACCTAAGCTAGCTAGTATTGTATGGGGAATTTGGTGTAGGTGATCAAAGGGTGGGATGAAGGCATTTTAGGCGGGGAGGGAGTGCCACCCATGCTTGCTGGTATGAAATTCCATCTGATGTGATGATCCAACACATTCTTGCACATCTGTCTAAAAACCACATGATTACAGGCGGAAAACGGATCTTAAAGCTACCTCCGGAGCTCGGCTATGGCGTGAGAGGAGCTGGTTGCAGAGGAGGTAAGGTCCATTGATTCATCAGGACAGCCCCGTGATCATCAGTAACAAGTTTCACTCAGCTCAATCTTTCGTGGCACAGGATCATGTATCATTCCCCCCGACTCTGTGCTCTTGTTTGACGTCGAGTTTGTCGGCAAAGGTTGACGAGGCGAATGCATCGCCGGCAAATATCACAAACACAGAGGGGTGTTGGAGATTTTTCTTGACATGTAAATCGGGATCTTGAGTGATGCCGTGCCGGTTTCTGTAAAGGCTCTTCTAGCGTCTTGTTTCACTTCATGGTCATGTATATCTGAACTCGTCATGTTTTACATCTGCAGACTCATAAACATAAGTAATTGAAATTGACAGAAATTGATGCATGCATAAACAATGAACCGTATAATCTATTTCAGCGAGCAACAAGATGGTGCAAAATGGAAACTAGGCCTGCCCAAGATGCATTCATAGTTGTATAAAACACTCGAAAGGCCGAGACATGCGAAGAACCAAAGCAAAGCTATACCACTTAGAGGTGGAAGATCGAAACGAAAATGGAGAAAGTGTTGCATATTTGCAAGTCACCCCATTCGTCCGCAGTTCAAAACCCGACATAATAAAAATGGGAAAACTTTCAAAATGCTATTATCATAAGATTAAAGTCACGAAATTTTTCAACATATGCTATATTGCCAATGCCAATTGTGCGATGACATTAGGGCAGGGTGCAAACGTGGCATTTGCCTGCTATGGCTAGAATTATAATTCAAATTCGGGAAAATGACATGAACAGTCCCTGAACTTTGACTCAGTGTGTAATGTGGTCCATGAACTTTTAATTTGTTCAATGTGGTTTCTAAACTTTAACCAAATGTGGAATATGATCCCTGAATTTTTAATTTGTTCAATGTCATTCATGAACTTTTTATACATGTTCAATTTAGTCCTTAAACTATATAAAAATATTCAATATAGTCCTTTTATTAATTCAAGTTTAGGAACTACTTTAAACATTTTCATATAGTTCAAGACTACATTGAACATATACGAAAATTTTAAGGACCACATTGAACGGATTAAAAGTTCAGAATCCACATTGAACATTAGGCTAAAGTTCAGGAACTACATTGAATAAATTAAAAGTTTAGGGACCACATTACACATTGGGCCAAAATATAGGGACCGTTTGTGTCATTATCCCTTCAAATTACTAGTTATCGACGCACCTGCACATCGTACATGCTCATAAATTCGAAATTAGCCTAATGAGTTTGTGCAAGTGATAAGATAACAAGTCATTTTCACTCATTGTCGGAATTTTTTTTCGACTGGCACTTGAATCCACTCAAGCAGAGTGCACCCACATCAGATCGACAATGAAGGCCTCCTCATCAATTGTAAAAGATCAAATTGGAAAGAAAAGGTCTGGGAATAAATACGCATGGTCTCTCCATCTGAAATACCTATGCGAGTATGAATATGTGATTTTGGCGAATTCCTAGGGTCATTTGCGAAAACAGGAAAAAAAGCATTGGGTGTCAAATGGAATAATATTGTAATTGTAGGGGCGAAAACGCAAATTTGTCAAAGTGGCCGGCGGAAAGATGAAAAGCTATATAAAGTCGCCTCGCAACCGGTTCGGCGCTTCTTCTTCCTTCCTTCCTTCCTTCCTTGCTCGGGCGCAGAAACGAAACCCTAGCTCGCCGGCGCGGCTCGTCTTCGTGGAGGCCCTGTGGTGTTGCAGTTGCAGAGAGAGAGAGAGAGAGAGAGAGAGAGAGAGAGAGAGAGATGGCGAAGTCTATGAGATCGAAGAGGGAGAAGAGGCTGAGAGCCATCCGGAGGGAGATCGTGGAGCCCTTCTACGACAACAAGGACGCCGCGAAGCTCGCCGCCCAGGAGGCCGCCCTCGCCGCTCCCAAGCTCCCCGTCCCCGCTCTCCCCAATTCCGGTTCCGGTTCCATGGAGGCCGCCGCCGCCGCCGCCGCATCTTCTTCCATGGGTACGTGGTCTCTGCTTCGCCTTGAGTCTTAGTTTTTTGTTGTTGTTGTTGGATTCTGAAGCGCGGCTATGTTGTAGTAACGGTGGTACTGTTGCTCTGTTTTCTGTCGTTGTGTCTATGGGTTCGAGTGGTTAGTTTACGATCTTTCGGCGGTTTTGGTTTGATGGTATTTGGGGAATGTAGTTCCGTAGCTTCCATTTCGGCTCTGAATTAAACATACTCGTCATACATTGTTGTGGAATTTGACTGTGAATTGGGTGTGACTGAATTCACAATGAAGTCATCGTTGCTGAATGTCGCAGATGCGGTCTCTAGTTCATCTTCTAGAGTTGAATAGTTCATGAATTGGGCTGTATCCTGCATTTCTTGCCTGAAGGATTATGTGGAGATTTCAGTAAGTCAATCGTGAGCTGCGACCCCTGCTGTACTCGAAAGGCAAAGCTTTTAGGGAGGTAGAATAGCTTGATGCTACGGTAGTGTGCAATTGTGAATGCACATAGTGATTCAAGGAGGGGAGTTCTCTCATGCTGAAAGATCCTTACACTGTTTTCCGTTTCTTACGGCACGCTCTTCTGCTTTACTTCCTCCTTTTATGCATGCCAACGACCTGTTCTGACTGACTGTGTTACTAGGACATGAGGGACATGTATCAGATTTTAGCTGAACAAATCTGTTCCTGTTTCCTATTAGAAAGTTGGTGGCTGAAAGACCGGTGAAGGAAGTCAGTTGTATACAGTAACTATCTGCGTAGTGAATAACTCTGTTCTGCTTTTAACAAATAATTTTTTTCAACTCCTAGCGAAAAATTGCTCCAAGTTCTGGTTAGAACTTCTGCGTGCACTGTGACCTGTGGTTCTTTTTACTTTCTTGCATACAATTATCCTAATTTACTGGCTCAGACGCAACTAGGGTTGACAAATGAAAGTATCCTAAAGAAGGGAAACAAGTCTTCACCGCTGAGATCGGAAGGATCAATTGTGTTTTCACTTGGTTGGAACAGGATAATAAGTTGCCTTTGCCATTGTAGTATCAACTCTCAACTCTCTGCTGTAGCTTCTTTCGTGGTGGTTAGATTGTCTGAATGACTTGGTGCTTGAACAGATGTAGAAATGGCTGATGGCAATCAAAACAAGATTTCCTTGAAGCCAGCTGGTGGTGTAGGGAAGAAATCCAAGAGGAAATTCAAGGTGGGTAAAAACAAGCGCCGCGGTAAGGGCAATGTCAGGAGAAAGCGCAACATTTGAATGCCCTTTGGAGGAAAAATCATCCTGTATCGAAGTTTTTTTGGCCAACTGGACCTGAGATAACCTTCCTAATCCAAGGACGAGGCTTACTTATGCTTAGTTCATATGTTTTAAACAATCTAGTAATAGTGTGCAAAAAGTTTGGTGGGGAGAGTTATGTAACTAGAATGCAATTTTGTCCCTAGTACTTGCAGAGCTATTGCTAGAATTATGTATCCTGAATGAAAAATGAGAATTTCTACGTCTGTTGCAATTGCTGTTAGTGGGTATTCTTCTAAAGAAACTGGCATACTATCCCCTGTACATATATTTGCAGTTTCAATATCTTTTTTTTTTTTGGTCGAAACAGTTTCACTATCTGTTACTAGGTAAAACATTTAGTGTTTAGGGGACCTACAAATCTCTAGGGCTAGTGATGACTGTAATTCTGATGAGCCTCCTGCTATCAAGATTGTGATAAAGAACATCGAATGTCGCCCACTTTTCACCAAGGACCAGGAGGACCATTAGCTTGTCGAATTCTATCTTAGTGGGCCTGACTTCTGTGACTTCACAGGACAGTGCAGATTGCTTCATGGGCCTAAAATCCATGAATGGTATAAACTTGAATCCTTAATTGGGCCATCCATTTGACCAAACCAGCCCCATCGTGATAGCAATGGCAAAGATCAGCCTGCCATGGGAAGACTCTTACATAGCATGGAGCCAGATCTTGTTAAATGGGTGGGTGGGTGGGTTGGGTCGGATTTGAAAATGGTCATACCCAAATAGACTAATTTAACTCGTTTTGATCTTGTAAATCTAGTGATCCATACCTAATCCATACCAAACTTAAAACACTTACATATTTAATCAAATCTAGAAAAATTCATACCCAACAGAAAGGTGACAGTACGGAGTTAGTGAATGTAAGATCAAGTAAAGGTGAAAGAAAATGAAGAGAGACAAGTAAACGCGGGTTGGATCTAAGTAAATTGTAAACTTATTTATAACCTATTTACGACTTATTTATGACCCATCCAGCACCCATATCAAATTTAAACTCATTAATGACCTATTTATTATATATAACTAACTCATATAACAACTCAATTACTTGTGGATTTAAGTAAGTTGTAAACTTATTTATAACTCATTTACGATTTATTTATGACCCATCCAGTACCCATATTAAATTTAAACTCATTAATGACTTATTTATTATATATAATTAACTTATATAAAAACTCAATCCGTTGTATATAGGTTAAAAAATGAGTTTATGACATATTTTGATCAGTTTACACGGAGCTCACACCTTCGTACTATTTGAAAATCGTATAGATCCAATTGATGCGGTATATAAATCATGCTTAAATTTAACTCATACACACACAATCTGAGCTATTAAGAAGGCTGTTTTAAGATGACGAGTCCTTCGTTCTACATCTCACATTCCGTCCATCTTACGCTCTTACTAATCTTCCCATGATCTTTCGCTATTGCTAACTTTGATCGAGCAGGTCCCTCATCAAAGTCTTCATTGACCGAGTCCCCAATTAAAACTTGACAAAGACCTGTCTCTGTCAATCGTCAATCGCCATTCATTGCCGTATGGTTCGAGCCCTCCCCCTACGCACGCACTAGGCTTTGCCCCGTCACGCACGCAGAAGAACCCGTTGGAGTCTTCCAAATCCTGCGACTTTTATACAGCATTTCCAAGTCAACTCAACAATTGATGTCGCCACCCTACTTTCTCAATCCAATACGCACACACGCCTTTCAGAATATAGTCTCCTTTAAAATTTATGCATACCAAGAAAGTAGAAAATGCTTTCTTTTACTCCCACAACAGATCCAGAAGCATAAACAAATCGGATTGACTTCACCAAGAAAACAAAAAAAAGGAAAAAAGAACAAAAGGTTGTGTGAGAAAGAGAGGATTGACTTGACTTACCTAGTTGCATCGCAATGGCCTTCCCAATCAGATTTCAGGGGCGTGCAAGATAACCGAGTCGATTCGCGACACGCGTTCCTTGCTCCCTCAACCTGCAATTACCCTCGATGTGATTCTACCATTCATTCACCCTTTTTTCAATCTTCTATGTATTTTTGGTAGGAATTGTGGTGTGGTTATAATCCACGGGGATGGAGTTGTCACGAGCACCCTAAGTCGGGGTTTTCTTTTTCACTTTGCTTTCAGTTTCACCAAGTGGAGTCATCTTTTCTGACTTTTTCCGATAGTGATGTTGATAATGAGGTAGGAATCCATCCCTGATGCTAGGAACCTGCTTGGCTTGGACTAATCTTTCTCAGGCAGGATGAGAGCAGTAACTGGGAAGGAGGGCAACAACAATTTTAGGCTTGATTGATCAGCAATTCTGGATGGGGATGACGTGAATCTGATGAACCCCGAAAGAAAAAAAGGGGGTGTGGGGGATGAGGTGAAAGCAAAGTGGACGCTTCAGACAGAAAGTGGGATTTCATCTTTATGACTAACCAAATGAAAAAAGGTGGGATCGTTCTTTCTTTCTCTCGAAACATATTACAAGCAAACGAGTTGCACGCTAATTGCGGACTGTTTTCTTTTTTAATGAACGTCTAGTGTGCTTTAGAGAAACTTCATCTGGGCTCGTTGCTGCAACAATACCATCTGTTTTGGGTTATGGCTCACTCGCACCTACACTAATTTAAAACACTGTCATGCTACTTCAAGGATGTAACTCTAGCGAAAAGTATCTACTAGCGTAGTAACCGAAACATAGGCAGTCCCATGTACTAGGTCCGAATAAGCAATCGAGAGAGGGGGTGAATTGATTTTTCTTTTAAAAGAAAACATAAACTAATTCCTGTAGAAATAACTCCGATAAAATATTGTTTCCACGCATAAAATGAACTGGCAAGGCGACAGCCAACTGGCTTAGGGGGCCAAAAATTGCAAACGAGATTTGTAGAGGTTCTGCTCGACTATGCCGACTCCTCTCTTGTGGCTCTAGCAGCCCAAATATGCTGAGTTCCACTAGTTAAACCGCGAGTACAAATACCGCCTTATTACTAGCGTAGAACTTGCCGCCATGCGGAACCTGACCACTTTCTACAGTTAATTATTTTGGCGATCGTTTGCATAAATAATTATGGAGTATCGTACTTCATTGCTGTGAGCTGGTTCTTCGATTTAAAAACACTAATGATCATCGAATTAACACACAAAAAAGCGCCCAACGATCAAGTCTTGCTGTCGTGCAGAACCACGATTTTTGCTCTGCACCCTTTCCTTCTGTAAATTTCCAAACATAACAAAATTTGATTCAAATGCTGAAAGAATCAAATCCTAGCTTCTGCATGATTTAAAATTGAGTCTCTGCACACTGAATTGAGCCTATTAAATGCTTGAATTAAGTTCCGTTACCATCATAATCTTTCAGGGATAATTCCCAATACAATGTCTTGATTTAGGCTCTGGCACCTTAGTGGGGGAGATTACTGAAAAAATCATAAACCTATTGCACTTATACCAATTTAATCAAAAACCTTTCAATTTGGCCAATTGAATCCTTCCGGCCAATTTTGATCAAAAATTGTTAACGTGGACGCTAGTCGTCTTACGTGCCATAACCGGTGCTGATGTGAACAATTTTTTTTAAACTTTTTTTTGAATTTTAATTTTTTTTCTTTTCCTTTTTCTTTTCATTGTGGTCGGCGAGGTGAGGGGATCCTTGCCCAATGGCCGGTAATGGTCATCGGCAACCTTCATTGGCCAAAATGAAAGCAAAAAAGAAGAAAAATGATAAAATTATTCAATTTTTTTAAAAAAATTATTTATGGCAACGCCGACTGAGCCACATAGGATGGTCAATGTTTATGTTAGCGATTTTTGGCCAAAAGTGGCCAAGAGAACTCACTTGGCAAATTGTTTAAAGGTTTATGACTAAATTGACTAAATTGAAAGGTTTAGAACTGAATTGGTACAATCGCAATAGATTTGAGATTTTTTTTTTGTAGTTTTCCCTACCTTTGTTAGTAGCCCCATGAGGGTCCATCATTAGCGTGATACTGTTCATTCTAGTCGCAGTCCACCGATACTTGCATGACCTTAAAATGCTTTATGTCAGCTAAAGCTTCATTTATCAACCCAACAGATCTGATACGAGTGATACGAGATAAAGGAGATATATTGGAATTAATAAAGGAAGTCATTGGGTGCTCATGGCTTTGGCAAAGAATAGAGTCACACTGATGAAGAAGCAAGGACCTTCACGAAAATCACATCAAATCAAATAAAGCAAGAAAGGCAAAAACAAGGGATGATTGAACAGAAGGGCAAGTGCAATGAGATGGGAAGAGATTTGAAAAGTACAAGTGGCTGAGCTGCACCAAGCACGGTCGTTGGGCTGACTCCGTCCACCACCCTCCCTCTGCTTCTCTCTCTTCCCTCCTTCCTCCCTTTTTCTTTACGTCACAGCTACATTTTTCATATATATATTATACATGTATACATATATATTTCTTATTACAAGGACATCAAGCTACCTCAGGTGAATCTCTCTCTCTATCTCTCTCCTAAGTCTGTCCATTAGTCAACTAACTCCTTCCTTCTTCCTTAAACTTCCCTCTTACTGTTTGATACGAACACCATCACGTTTGCATCAGAAAAGAGCCTCCAATCCATCCCACACCCACCACCATGGCTCTGCTCGGAGCCCTGCTTCTGGCGTTTGCGTTGGCCGCGAGCTCTGCTTGTTGGGCTCACTTCGTAGTGGAGAAGAGCAGCATCAAGGTCCTTTCACCGCTGAGCATGAGGTCGAAGCACGATGGAGCCATCGGCAACTTCGGAGTGCCCAAGTATGGAGGCATCCTGGTTGGCTCTGTGGCCTATCCTGGCAAGGAAGTTTCCGATGGATGCGAGGCCTTTAATGGTGATAAGCCCTTCAAGTCCAAGTTCTCTCGACCCACCATCCTCCTTCTTGACCGTGGAGGTAACTGCTCTCTCTCTCTCTCTCTCTCTCTCTCTCTCTCTCTCTCTCTCTCTCTCTCAAATTCTTAGATGTGTCCGTGGAGTTCCTTTCTGTGTTTTGTGAGAGGCATCGCTTCAGGCACAGCTATGTCTCCTCGCTGATTGGTCTTCCTGGTGCTAAAAAGTGATGCTTTATTACCCACTTTAGGCCTCCTGATCATTGTTGCTTAGACTAGTTACGTGGGATCATAGTACTTTGCTGGCATGAAAAGATCGATTCTATCGGTTTGTTTCAACAGTGATAGAAATCAGAAGGACAGATCTTGTTCTTGATTTCAGTGCACAGTTCTGTTTGGCACGGCTCGCGGCTTAGATGCTAAGACAAACTTCTTGAATTCAACCCTGCTTCAGGTTGCTATTTTGCGAAGAAAGTGTGGAATGGCCAGCAGGCCGGAGCTGCTGCGGTGCTAGTCGCTGATAACAGAGATGAGCCTTTAATAACCATGGATTCGCCTGAGGAGAGCACTGACGCTGACGGATACATCGAGAAGATTGGAATTCCATCGGCTCTTATAGAGAGGTCGTTTGGGGAGAGCTTGAAGCAAGCGTTGAAGAAAGACGAAGAGGTCGTAATAGAACTGGACTGGAGAGAGTCCATGCCTCACCCTGATGAGAGAGTCGAGTATGAGTTCTGGACCAATAGCAATGACGAGTGCGGGAACCGATGTGATGAGCAGATGAACTTCGTGAAGAATTTCAAGGGCCATGCCCAGATCCTCGAGAAGCGCGGTTACACTTTGTTCACGCCTCATTATATCACATGGTACTGTCCTCGGGCTTTTGTTGAGAGCGACCAATGCAAGTCCCAGTGCATAAACCGTGGGAGATATTGCGCGCCAGACCCGGAGCAGGACTTTGGGGAGGGATATGATGGAAAGGATGTGGTGTTTGAGAACTTGAGGCAACTCTGTGTTCATCGCGTCGCGAACGAGAGCAACCGCTCCTGGGTTTGGTGGGATTACGTGACCGATTTTCACATCAGATGTTCCATGAAGGAAAAGAAATATAGCAAAGATTGTGCCGAGGATGTGATCAAATCACTTGGTGAGTTATGTTCCTGGGAATTATTCAGTTTTTCGCTTCTGTGACCATAATTGTGAATGAGCATGACTATTTGGCCAGGTTTGCCTATTGATAAAATCAAAAGATGCATGGGGGATCCTGAAGCTGATGTTGAGAATGAAGTCCTGAAAATTGAGCAGGAGCTCCAGGTAATTCATGGTCTTTGTTCCTCTTTCACAGTGCGTTTGAAATAAGTAGATTTTTCATAAGTTTCTTTAAAGCTAATGTAGAGACAAAAATACTAACCAAGTTGTCTAATTTTCTCTATTTATGTAATTGATATTTAGGTTGGCCGAGGATCTCGAGGTGATGTCACCATATTGCCAACGCTAGTCATCAACAATGTTCAATATCGAGGTTTGTTTTGCAATTCTAGGTGTTATAGTGTGATAGAGGATTGAATTTGTATGTTCTTCCCAATTGCTTGAGTAATCAAGCTGTTTGCATTGCTCTCCTGTATCCATCCATAGCTACAGACTGATTCAGTATCTATGCTTGCCCAGTATCTATCGTTATATTCTAAAGTAAAATAAATGTGTAATTTATGAGGAAGTCATCTATTTGTTACTTTCTAGGAAAATTGGAGAGAACTGCTGTGCTGCAAGCCTTATGTGCTGGATTTAAGGAGGGGACGGATCCTCCAGTTTGTTTGAGTGCAGGTTAATCTTTGTATTATTGTGCCCTTTTCCCGGTTGATGACTTGCAGTTCAATGTTCGCAATATTATCTGACACTTACTGATGGCTTGATACTACTTCACAGATCTTGAGACCAACGAGTGCGTTGAAAATAATGGCGGTTGTTGGCAGGATGTCCAGTCGAATGTTACCGCTTGCAAAGTACGTTCTGAAGACCTTCCTCAAATATTTTGCATTTGTCCCCAAGTTTCAGTTTTGCAATTAAACCGAATCGTTATTTTTCCAGGACACATTTAGAGGAAGAGTATGCGAGTGCCCCAGTGTACAAGGTGTTCAGTACAAAGGAGATGGCTATATGTCTTGCGAAGGTACAGCTTTATTGCTTCACCAATGAGTGGCATATCGTAGACGTGTGGTTTTTGCCCCTGAAGTGTAAAGTATTCACTGCATCCAACTATTTGAGCACGTGATTTAGAATGGAAAAAGGTAAAAGAGAAACAAGTTTTGGGTGCTAGTGACTTGTGATGACTTTGGTGAATGATGGGAATATCTAAATAGAGATAGAGAAAATATTTCTGGTTGGTTTGTGCCAACTTTTGGAAATGTAGCTGATGACATAGCATTCAGCTATAAATTCACTTTTGCAAGCAGTTTTTTGCACGGCCATGCTTCCGTGCCTACCTTGCTGTATTAAAGATATCGTTGCCTCTATTTAATCGAATAAATTAGCTAACCAAGTGACCAAATAATGAATGCATTAGCTTAGTACTCACTCTTGGTTCATAAATGGCAGCATTTGGACCTGGACGGTGTGCCATCAACAATGGAGGTTGCTGGTCACATGAGAAAAATGGGAGAACCTTCTCAGCATGCTCAGTTCAGTACTGTTACTTCTTTTTGTTTGCATTGGTTTCTTTATTACCATTGACAATAACTCTACCTGCCACCAGAAGTTTCAATTGGTCTAACATATAACTTATCTCGCTCATTTTCCTTGTTCATATGAATAGGAGTCTCAATTGTCTGGATGCAGCTGCCCTCACGGATTTCATGGGGATGGTCACAAATGTGAAGGTGCGAAATTTTACCTATGCGACTTGAAAAATTATCTTTACATTGTTATCTGTGACATCCACATAGGTCAACCTTCTGCTATCATTGTTTAACAGATGTTGATGAATGCAAGGAACGTTCTGCTTGTCAATGCGATGGTTGCTCATGCAAGAACACATGGGGTGGATATGACTGCAAGTGCAAAGGAAACCACATATATATCGCGCAGCACGATACATGCATTGGTAAGGCAATTATATACTACTTGGGAAACCATTTGTGCGCTAGCCCAAGATCTGCAGAAAGCAGTCTTAAAAATCTTCTCTTCATTGGAAACCAGCTTCGAAAGTTGAAGTTTTGTACTGATTACAAGTCTGCCTCTGCTTCTTATTTAAGCTATTATTTTCTCTTGGTAAGAGAGAATTATGCATGATAGATGATAGTCATACATAAATCCTGAAGGGCCTCACAAAAAAATAAAGATGAACCAAGAAAGTAGCTGGCATGGCCAGATTTATGTTCTTACCAAAAAGAAAAACTCCATAAACCTCTTATTCACAAAAAATTGTCACTTTGCTGACAATTCTACAGAGAGGAATGGCTCTAGACTTGGATGGTTCGTCACAGTATTGGTATTGGCAGCTGTAGCAGGTGTTACAGTTGCTGGATATATCTTCTACAAATACAGACTCCGGGTATGTGGAAAAATATATGATCGAGCAGATTTATATCCTTTTCTCTCACCTTGGCAATGAGCTGATATTTCACTGAAAATTTGCACTTTGCAGTCTTACATGGACTCAGAGATCATGTCAATCATGTCTCAATACATGCCTCTAGACAACCACCAACCCCCTGAAGTTCAAACAGATGTGCAGCCACTGCGAGGAGGAACAAGGGTGTGAGGTAAGTGACTCGACGAGTACTTTGATCCTCACCTCCCATTTTTGAGGAAGCCGGGCTTTACATATTAATCCTTGGGTTTCTTCTACTTTGGCAGGGAGAGACTATGCACACAGTGCCATGGGAAAGCTGTGATGCAAGGAAGTTGCTTCCTGCTGATGGCAGACTCGTTTCCTTGATCCATGGTATACATTCCTTGTGAGAAATGGAGAGGGTGGGGTTTTGTTCATCATGACACACATTAGGATTCTGATAGTTATACCACACAAGGAAAGTGTTGGCAGAACCCCACTTGTTCTGTAGATAAGAGTTGTTGAGTTGTATACATGTGTATCATATAAGCCCCAGTTGGAGGTTCATATAGAGATTTTATGCGATTAATAGATGTTCAAAAATAAGGTGAAAGAACCATAATGTGCTTGAGCACTTACAATAGATGTATGTACCAAAGCACTTGCATTAGATCTATTCATCTTCCTTCTCTTACGCCAAGATGCCGATTACTGTTTATTGAGTACCCTTTTCAATTCAATTGCCCATTTCCGGCCTGAAATATGCAAGACATGCACTGTCCCTCATATGCACCACAGGTTTCGTCGAGCCACTTCTAATCTTCTTTTCCAGTTCATTAAAATTAAAAGATGATCTTTCTACCCCATGAATATGGGCAGACTAGACAAATCAACCACATGACAGCATACCGAGTTCAAGTACTTCATTGTTTATTTGGTGACCTTTTGCATGGAAAAAGAAGCATAATAGGCACAAGAACAATCTAAAAATTTTCCTACTTTACAATTGGCAATCTGACTCATGCCTGTGTGGGCTCATCTATAGACACGACTGCCAAAAGAAACCAACAACAAATCAGGCAAAGCACAAAGCTAAAAGTTGTATAAAAGGATGAGGAGTGTTGCAGAGTGAAGGAGGCAAATTAGTTGCCTTTTTCACAACTTGCTTTGGTTGTGCTTCAGCAGTTTCACCAAAACGTTACTCCTGTAGTGCTTAAGTATTGACTCTGTGAGAGAGAGAGAGAGAGAGAGAGAGAGAGAGAGATGCTTTCGCTGTGCTTCAGCAGTTTCACCAAAACGGTACTCCTGTAGTGCTCAAGTATTGACTCTGAGAGAGAGAGAGAGAGAGTACCAACTACTTCAGAGTTCTTTCCAAAACAAAAATCCAATTCTAATTGCATGTTACATCAATATCCACAGGAGCAAAGTCTCCCGTCATACCAAGAACACTGCTTTCTTAGTTTCAGAATTTAACTACCTAAACTACAAACGGTTAGGGAAGATAAACCCTTCATTCACGTCTAACTTCCTCAGAGAATCTGTAGCAGTTAGTTGCAAGACAAAAAGTACAACAAATAAAAACCTCATGCCGATGCACTAGCTAGTTACTACATAACAGCAGGCGGAACCAACTGTTGCAGCTGGTGGACATGTGACATCCTGAGTCTCATGGATGGCACATGCTGCGTGCAAGTGTAAACAAGGTCCACAACCTTTTGAATATCTCCAGCTTCTGGAATGTTAGCAGAAGAAGATGAAGATATGAGTGGATCTAATTGCTCTGGGTAGCAGTGAGCCTGCACCAGAGGTGTTGCCCGTTCAAATTTACTTTGCCAACCAACAGAGTCAACTGCTTGCGCACGCCTACGCCCACTTATGAGTTCAAGCAGAAGCACTCCGAAACTATACACATCACTCTTTGTCGTTATCTCATTCCTATACATGAATTCTGGGGCAAGGTACCCATGTGTGCCCCCAGCCATCACTGTCCTCTCATGCATCACTTCCCATGGCACAAACTTTGAAAGGCCTACCACCATTAGATGGGCTCCAAATTCTTCATCGAGTAATTACCGGTGTGAATATCACGATGCACGACATGTGGCTTGACCTTGTCATGCAGGAATCTGGAGGCAAAACAAAACCAAGTAAGATTCAGTTTGCCAAGCTAAAGACTAGGAGAAGTAGGATTCTGTTCATCATACAGGAAATTTCTACTTCAAAGTAAAAATCTCGAAAAACATTTGTGAAACTACAGTACAAAGTATGCAAGAAATTCAATCCTGTTTATTCCCATTGTTTAGATCAATTCCACACAGGGAATCATGTTCACGTTATTTCTAGTCTGACTATTAGCAATCGATGTATTTGCTGTGCTTTCAGTTTTCATAGAAACCCACACTTCAAAGACCAATCTGAAGGTAGCATTGGAAAAAGAAACGAAAGACTCAATGAAGAGGGCAAGCATCTCAGAACCTACATATGATCATCAAAAAAGGATTAGACTTGCGCAATTCCTTGAGCAAGCGTTGTGGCAATTTTCATTCTCATGGCCCAATCCAAGCTCCGGCCGCCTTTTGGTATGTGGTGCAACCATCTATCTAGAGGCCCATTAGCTATAAACTCATAGACTATGTAACAGTCACCGTGATTGTAACTACATCCTTTGACCGCAACAAAATTTGGATGATGAAATCTAGCAACTGTTCCAATTTCAGAATAAAACTCCTTTCACTGAAAAGTAGTCCTCTTCAATCTCTTGACTGCAACCTTAGAACCATCTGGCATACAAAATTTCTTTCGACTCCTAGCCAAAAATTGCTCCAAGTTCCGGTTGGAACGTGTGCACTGTGACTGGTACTTCTTTTTTCATTCTTGCATACAATTGTCCTGATTTGCTGGCTCGGATGCAACTAGGAGTTGACAAATGATAGGATCCTCAAAGAATGGAAATAAGTCTTAAGCTCCGAGACTGGAACCAGATAATAAGTTGCCTTTGCCATTGTAGTATCAAATCTCTGCTGTAGCTTCTTTTGTGGTGGTTAGATTGTCAGAATGATTTGGTGCTTGAACAGATGTAAAAATGGCTGATGGCAATCAAAACAAGAGTTCCTTGAAGCCAGCTGGTGGTGTAGGGAAGAAATCCAAGAGGAAATTCAAGGTGGGTAAAAACAAGCGCCGCGGTAAGGGCAATGTCAGGAGAAAGCGCAACATTTGAATGCCCTTTGGAGGAAAAATCATCCCATATCGAAGTTTTTTTGGCTGACTGGACCTGGGATAACCTTCCTAATCCAAGGATGAGGCTTACTTATGATTAGTTCATACGTTTTAAACAATCTAGTAATAGTGTGCAAAAAGTTTGGCAGGGGGAGTTGTTCATGTTATGTAACCAGAATGCAATTTTGTCCCTAGTACTTGCAGAGTGTTTGTTAGAATTATGTATCCTGAATGAAAAATGAGAATTTCTACGTCTGTTGCAATTGCTGTTGGTGGGTACTCTTCTAAGAAACTGGCATTCTATCCCCTGTACATATATTTGCAGTTTCACTATCTGTTAGTAGGTAAAGCATTTCGTGTTTAGGGGACCAACACATCTCTAGGGCCCGTGATGAATGTAATTCCGATGGGCATACTGCTGTCAAGATTGACCGAGCATTGTTCGGGCCACTATGATAAAAATCACGGAATGTTTCCCACTTTTTTACAAGGACTAGGAGCCTAGGAGGACCATAAATACATCGATAACTATCCTAGTGGGCTGTCTTCTTCTGTGACTTCATCGGACAGTGCTTCATGGGCCTAAAATGCATGAAGGGCATAAACTTGAAGTTTTGATTGGAGGCATTGAATCCTTCACCGATGGTTTGCGATAGCAAATGGCAAATATCAGCCCGCCATGGGAAGACTAATGCATAGCATGGAGCTCGTGCCTTCATGCTGTTTCAAAATCGTATGGATCTAGTCGACGCAATGTACAGATCATGCTTAGATTTAATCCGTAGACACGTAATTTGAATTATTGAGAAGGCCATATCAAGATGACGAGTCTCTCATTCCACATCCGACATTCCGTCTACCTTACGCTCTTACTAATCTTCTCATGATCTTTCGATGATTGCTAACTTTGAGCAAGCAGGTCCTTCGTCAAAGTCTTCATTGACCGAGTCCCAATTAAAACTTGACAAAGACCTGTCGATGTCAATCGTCATTCATTGCCGTATGGTTCGAACCCCTCCCCACACGCCCCAGGCTTTGCCCCAACACGCACGTAGAAGAATCCCTTGGAGTCTTCCAAATCTGGTGACTTTGTACAGCATTTTCAAGTCAACTCAGCAATTGATGTAACCTACCCTAGTATCTCGACACGATATGCGGACCCTTTTTTTAATATTACGAAAAATTTCAAATTAATATATTTATAATAAATTTATCTTAAATTAATTTTTTGATCACTAAAAAATCTAAACTGATACACTTATAATAAAATTACCTCAAACTAATTTTTTGACCACAAAAAATCTCAAACTAGTACATTTGTGACAAATTTGCCCTCTGTAAGTTTACGTTAAATTGGATTAATGCCACGAATAACCACAAACCGGTGCACCTGTAACAAACAGAGGGTAAAACTCCAAATCGGTATACCCATCAACCGTCTTTTTTCTGGTAAAGGTTACACCCATCAACCGTCACATGTTATTTAACTCAACAATTTGATGGTAAAATTAATACAAACCAACGGAGGGTAAATTTGTCATAAGTGTATCAGTTTTGGATTTTTGATAGTCAAAAAATTAATTTGGGGCTAATTTATCACTGATGTAC
Organism: Syzygium jambos; assembly: GCA_031216235.1. Taxonomy (NCBI): domain Eukaryota; kingdom Viridiplantae; phylum Streptophyta; class Magnoliopsida; order Myrtales; family Myrtaceae; genus Syzygium; species Syzygium jambos. Next base: position 45,639,955 of record CM062224.1, on the reverse strand, counting down.
CAATTTAGGATTTTTCGAGATATTAACCCTTTATAAAATAGTCGAGGTGCGCACAAACTGGCCCGGACACCTCGGTTATCAAAAAAAAAAATAGTCTCCTTTAGAATTTTCTCGTGCATACCAAGAAAGTAGAAACGCTTTCTTTTACTCCCACAACTGATCCAGAAGCATCAACAAATAGGATTGGCTTCACCAAGAAAACAAAAGAGAAAAAAGAAAAAACGGGGCATCAGGAAGAGATAATTGACTTGACTTAGTTGCATTGCAATTGCAATGGCCTTCCCAATCAGATTGTAAGGGCGCGCAAGAGAACCGAGTCAATGCGCGACATGTGTTTCTTGCACTCTCAACCTGCAATTTCCCTCGATATGATTCTACTATTCATTTACCCTTTTTTTTTAATGTTACATGTATTTTTGGTGGCAAGTGCGTATGATTTCGTTTGAATCCACGGGGATCATGAGCACCCTATTGGGGGGTTTTCATTCACTTTGCTTTCAGTTTCACCAAGTGGAGTCATCTTTTTAGACTTTTGTGATGGTGATGTTGATGAGGTCATCCCTGATGCTAGGAACCTGCTTCGCTTGGACTAATCTTTCTCAGGCAGGATAAGAGTAGTAACTGGGAAGGAGGACATCAATTTTAGGCTGATATATCAGCAATTCTGGATGGCGATGACGTGAATCTGATGAACGCGAAAGAAAAGGGTGTGGCGATAAGGTGAAAGCAAAGTGAACGCTTCAGACAGAAAGTGGGATTTCATCTTTATATGACTATATTTTTTTTCCTTGATCCGTGGTATACATTCCTAAGGAGAAATGGAGAGGGTGGGCTTTTGTTCATCGCGACACACATTAGGATTACGATAATTATACCACACAAGGAAAGTGTTGGCAGAACCCCACTTGCTCTGTAGATAGGAGTTGTTGAGTTGTAGACGTGTGTATAAACTATGAGCCTCAGTTGGGGGTTCATATAGAGATTTTATGCGATTAATAGATGTTAAAAATAAAGTGAAAGAACCATAATGTACTTGAGCACTCGCAATAGATATATGCACCAAAGCACTTGCATTAGATCTATAGATTCCTTCTCTCACGCCAAGATGATGCTGATTGCTGTTTATTGAGTTCCCTTTTCAATTCAAGTGCCCGTTCCCCGCCTAAAATATGCAAGACATGCACCGCAGATTTCTTCGAGCTGCTTCTAATCTTCTTTTCCTGTTCATTAAAATTGAAAGATGATCTTTCTTCCCCATGAATATGGGAAGACTAGACAAATCAAACAAATGACAGCATACCGAGTACAAGTACTTCATTGATTATTTGGTGACCTTTTGCATAGAAAAAGAAGCATAATAGGCACAAGAACAATCTAAAAATTTTCCTACTTTACAATTGGCAGCCTGCCTCATGCCTTTGCGGGCTTATTTAAAGCTACGATCGCCAAAAGAAAACAACAACAAAGCAGGCAAAGTACGAAGCTAGTAGTTGTATATAAGGATGAGGAGTGTTGCAGAGTGAAGGAAGCAAATTAGTTGCCTTTCACAGCTTGCTTTGGTTGTTTTCAAAACAACAACTTTAGAGTTCATTTCAAAACAAAAATTCAATTCTAACTGCATGTTACATCAATATCCACAGGAGCAAAGTCTCCCTTCATACCTAGAACACACTGCTTTCTCACTTTCAGAATTTAAATACCTAAACTACAAACGGCTAGGGAAGATATACCCTTCATCCACGTCTAACTTACTCAGAGGATCTGTAGCAGTTAGTCGCTAGACAAAAAGTACAGCAAATGATAACCTCATGCCGATGCACTAGCTAGTTACTACATAACAGCAGGCGGAACCAACTGCTGCAGCTGGTGGACAACATGTGACATCCTCGGTCTCATGGGTGGAACATGCTGCGTGCAAGTGTAAACAAGGTCCACGACCTTTTGAATATCTCCAGCTTCTGGAATGTTAGCAGAAGAAGATGAAGATATGAGTGGATCTAATAGCTCCGGGTAGCAGTATCTACTAGCATAATGTATTAGGTCCAAACAAGTAACCGAGAGGGAAGGGGGTAAATTGGTTTTTCAAGAAAACATCAACTAATCTTGTAGAACCAACCCCAATAAAAATATTGCTCCCATGCGTAAAGTGAACTATCAATATAAGCAACGACTACATGAGTTTAGGGAAACAGAAGTTGCAAATGAGATTTATAGAGATTTGGCTTAGTTGTGCCTACTCCTCTCTTCCGGCTCTAGTAGCCCAATTATGCTAAATTCCACCGGTTACGCCACGAGTACAAATGCCGCTTTATTGCTAGTGTAGAACCTGCTATAGATTGAGCAACTATTAGACCCAAGATCCTCTCTCCAAACTATAATCCACACTTTAGAGTGTTTACAAAGAAACTCTTGCACGATGTGTCTCTCACCTAGACAAATGCCTTATAAGTACAACCATTTTTCTTGTGTATTTACAAGTGGGTTTGCCACTCTTGCTAACTCTTACGAAAAACACTCAAATGGGTATTACAAACTTACAAAAGACAGATTCAAAAACTTTCTCGTATTGATTGCCCTTCCCGACTCAATTTCTTATGGCCAAGTTTTCTCCAATTTATAGAACTCCAAATTCGACCGTGCATTTGGATTATGTAGCTGCAAATCCATCTAATTCAATGTAAAAAATCTCGGCAAAATTCTTTGAAAAACATTGGGCTGTCAATTAGATTTTCTATTAATGGCAAGTTATCTTTTGGTGGCAAGTTTTGATAACACCATTTCACCTACCACTAGAGCAAATTAGTCTATGATCTTTTGCATAAATAATCTTGGAGTACCATACTTTATTGCTATGAGCTGGGTCTTTAGTTTAGAAGTTTTGTTATTACCAAAACTTCTAGAAATATTTTCCAACACAAAGTCAGTACCAATCTGGGTAGCTGCACTGGGGTCCATCATTAGTGTGACATTGTTCATTCTAGTCGCAGTTCACCCGTGCTTGGATGGCCTTAAAATGCTTCATGCTAGTTGAAGGTTACAAAGAAATTCATTTACCAGCACAACAAATGTAATATGGGCGATATGAGATAAAGAGATATATTGGGATTAATAATGGAAGTCATTGGGTGTCAATGGCTTTGGCAAGAATAGAATTTAACTGATGAAAAAGCAGGACGTTCATGAAATCGAATCAAATAAGAAAGGTAAAAACAAGGTATGAATGAACCGGAGGCCAAGTGCAATGAGATGGAAGAGATTTGAAAAGTACAAGTGGCTGAGCTGCACCAAAGCATAGTCGGTCGGTTAACTCCGTCCAACACCGTCCACCTCGTTCTCTCTCTGTACTCTTTCCTTGCAACAACCCGGTCCGAAGCGGGCGAAGAGTGGTCGCTAGAGCTAAAGGAACTAGATAAAGAGCAACTCCTAGCAGGCTTTTAGGATGGCGAATGAGCAGGAATGAACCGAACTGTGCACCAAACAAGATGAGAGTGATTCTAAAATGTATATATATGTGTGTGTGTGAAAATTTGAACAAACTCATAGATGCAAATTTTGACGTAATGACAAGCTTTGTTTGAGAACTCTAAAATTAAGCAAGCTCAGGCTAAAGCAGCGGACAATACTTCGAGTGAGTTAATTCAAGATGTCACACTTCTTCCTTTTTCTTTACGTCACAGCTACATTTTTCATATATTTAACTTATATATATGTATAAATATAGACATGAATTTCTTTAAAGCGATTACAAGGACTTCAAACTACCCAGGTGAATATCTCTCTGTCTCTCTCTCCTAAGTCTGTCCATTAGTCAACTACTTCCTTCTTCCTTACACTTCCCCCTCACTGTTGGATACAAACACCATTACGTTTGCATCAGAAAAGAGCCGCCAATCCATTCCACACCCACCACCATGGCTCTGCTCGGAGCCCTGCTTCTGGCGTTTGCATTGGCTGCGAGCTCTGCTTGTTGGGCTCACGTCATAGTGGAGAAGAGCAGCATCAAGGTCCTTTCACCGCTGAGCATGAGGTCGAAGCACGACGGAGCCATCGGCAACTTCGGAGGGCCCAAGTACGGAGGCATCCTGGTTGGCTCTGTGGCCTATCCTGGCAAGGAAGTTTCCGATGGATGCGAGGCCTTTAATGGTGATAAGCCCTTCCAGTCCAAGTTCTCTCGACCCACCATCCTCCTTCTTGACCGTGGAGGTAACTGCTCTCTCTCTCTCTCTCTCTCTCTCTCTCTCTCTCTCTCTTAATTTCTTAGATGTGTCAGTGTAGTTCCTTTCTGTGTTTTTGTGAGAGACGTCGCTTCTCGCCGCTGATGGTCTTTTTGGTGCTAAAAAGTGATGCTTTATTACCTACTTTAGACCTCCTGATCATTGTTGCTTAGAATAGTTACGTGGGATCATAGTACTCTGCTGGCATGAAAAGAACGAATTTATTGGTTTGTTTCAACAGTGATAGAAATCAGAAAGCCAGATCTTGTTCTTGATTTCAGTGGACAGTTCTGTTTGGCACGGCTCGCAGCTTAGATGCTAAGACAAACTTCTTGAATTCAATGCTGCTTCAGGTTGCTATTTTGCGAAGAAAGTGTGGAACGCCCAGCAGGCCGGAGCTGCTGTGGTGCTAGTCGCTGATAACAGAGATGAGCCTTTAATAACCATGGATACGCCTGAGGAGAGCATTGACAGTGACGGATACATCGAGAAGATTGGAATTCCGTCGGCTCTTATAGAGAGGTCGTTTGGGGAGAGCTTGAAGCAAGCGTTGAAGAAAGACGAAGAGGTAGTAATAGAACTGGACTGGAGAGAGTCCATGCCTCACCCTGATGAGAGAGTCGAGTATGAGTTCTGGACCAATAGCAATGACGAGTGCGGGAACCGATGTGATGAGCAGATGAACTTCATGAAGAATTTCAAGGGCCATGCCCAGATCCTCGAGAAGCGCGGTTACACTATGTTCACGCCTCATTATATCACATGGTACTGTCCTTGGGCTTTTGTTGAGAGCGACCAATGCAAGTCCCAGTGCATAAACCATGGGAGATATTGCGCGCCAGACCCGGAGCAGGACTTTGGGGATGGAAAGGATGTGGTGTTTGAGAACTTGAGGCAACTCTGTGTTCATCGCGTCGCGAACGAGAGCAACCGCTCCTGGGTTTGGTGGGATTACGTGACCGATTTTCACATCAGATGTTCCATGAAGGAAAAGAAATATAGCAAAGATTGTGCCGAGGATGTGATCAAATCACTTGGTGAGTTATGTTCCTGGGAATTATTCAGTTTTTGCTTCTGTGACCATAATTGTGAATGAGCTTGACTATTTGGCCAGGTTTGCCTATTGATAAAATCAAAAGATGCATGGGGGATACTGAAGCTGATGTTGAGAATGAAGTCCTGAAAATTGAGCAGGAGCTCCAGGTAATGCATGGTCTTTGTTCCTCTTTCACAGTGCGTTTGAAATAAGTAGATTTTTCATAAGTTTATTTAAAGCTAATGTAGAGACAAAAATACTAACCAAGTTGTCTAATTTTCTCTATTTATGTAATTGATATTTAGGTTGGCCGAGGATCTCGAGGTGATGTCACCATATTGCCAACGCTAGTCATCAACAATGTTCAATATCGAGGTTTGTTTTGCAATTCTAGGTGTTATAGTGTGATAGAGGATTGAATTTGTATGTTCTTCCCAATTGCTTGAGTAATCAAGCTGTTTGCATTGCTCTCCTGTATCCATCCATAGCTACAGACTGATTCAGTATCTATGCTTGCCCAGTATCTATCGTTATATTCTAAAGTAAAATAAACGTGTACTTTATGAGGAAGTCATCTGTTTGTTACTCTCTAGGAAAATTGAAGAGAACTGCTGTGCTGCAAGCCTTATGTGCTGGATTTAAGGAGGGGACGGATCCTCCAGTTTGTTTGAGTGCAGGTTAATCTTTGTATTATTGTGTCCTTTTCCCAGTTGATGACTTGCAGTTCAATGTTCGCAATATTATCTGACACTTACTGATGGCTTGATACTACTTCACAGATCTTGAGACCCACGAGTGCCTTGAAAATAATGGTGGTTGTTGGCAGGATGTCCAGTCGAATGTTACTGCTTGCAAAGTACGTTCTGAAGACCTTCCTCAAATATTTGCATTTGTCCCCAAGTTTCAGTTTTGCAATTAAACCGAATCGTTATTTTTCCAGGACACATTTAGAGGAAGAGTATGCGAGTGCCCCAGTGTACAAGGTGTTCAGTACAAAGGAGATGGCTATGTGTCTTGCGAAGGTACAGCTTTATTGCTTCAACAATGAGTGGCATATCGTAGACGTGTTGTTTTTGCCCCTGAAGTGTAAAGTATTCACTGCATCCAACTATTTGAGCACGTGATTTAGAATGGAAAAAGGTAAAAGAGAAACAAGTTTTGGGTGCTAGTGACTTGTGATGACTTTGGTGAATGATGGGAATATCTAAATAGAGACGGAGAAAATATTTCTGGTTGGTTTGTGCCAACTTTTGGAAATGTAGCTGATGACATAGTATTCAGCTATAAATTCACTTTTGCAAGCACTTTTTTGCACGGCCATGCTTCCGTGCCTACCTTGCTGTATTAAAGATATCGTTGCCTCTATTTAATCGAGTAAATTAGCTAACCAAGTGACCAAATAGTGAATGCATTAGCTTAGTACTCACTCTTGGTTCATAAATGGCAGCATTTGGACCTGGACGGTGTGCCATCAACAATGGAGGTTGCTGGTTAGATGAGAAAAATGGGAGAACCTTCTCAGCATGCTCAGTTCAGTACTGTTACTTTTTTTTGTTTGCATTAGTTTCTTTATTACCATTGACAATAACTTTACCTGCCACCAGAAGTTTCACTTGGTCTAACATATAACTTATCTCGCTCATTTTCCTTGTTCATATGAATAGGAGTCTCAATTGTCTGGATGCAGCTGCCCACACGGATTTCGTGGGGATGGTCACAAATGTGAAGGTGCGAAATTTTACCTATGTGACCTGAAAAATTATCTTTACATTGTTATCTGTGACATCCACATAGGTCAACCTTCTGCTATCATTGCTTAACAGATGTTGATGAATGCAAGGAACGTTCTGCTTGTCAATGCGATGGTTGCTCATGCAAGAACACATGGGGTGGATATGACTGCAAGTGCAAGGGAAACCACATATATATTGCGCAGCATGATTCATGCACCGGTAAGGCAATTATATACTACTTGTGAAACCATCTGTGCACTAGCCCAAGATCTGCAGGAAGCAGTCTTAAAAATCTTCTCTTCACTGGAAACCAGCTTCGAAAGTTGAAGTTTTGTACTGATTACAAATCTGCCTCTGCTTCTTATTTAAGCTATTATTTTCTCTTGGTAAGAGAGAATTATGCATGATAGCTGATAGTCATACATATATCCTGAAAGGGCCTCACAAAGAAATGGAGATGAAATAAGATAGTAGCTGGCATGGCTAGTTTTATGTTCTTACCAGAAAGAAGAACTCCTTAAATCTCTTATTCACGTAAATTTGTCACTGTGCTAACAATTCTACAGAGAGAAATGGCTCTAGATTTGGATGTTTCGTCAATGTATTGGTATTGGCAGCTGTAGCAGGTGTTGCAATTGCCGGATATATCTTCTACAAACACAGGCTCCAGGTATGTGGAATATATGGTTGAGCAGATTTATATCCTTTTCTCACACCTTGGCAATGAACTGATATTTCGCTGAAAATTTGCAATTTGCAGTCTTACATGGACTCAGAGATCATGGCAACCATCTCTCGATACATGCCACTAGACAACCACCATCCCCCTGAAGTTCAAACAGATGTGCAGCCACTACGGGGAGCAACAAGGGTGTGAGGTAAGTGACTCGACAAGTACTTCTATCCTCACCTCCCATTTTTAAGGAAGCCAGGCTTTTGCATACTAATCCGTGGTTTTCTTTCGCTTGGGCAGTGAGAGACAATACACACAGTGCCGTGCGAAAGCTGAGACGTGAGGAAGGTGCTTCCTGCTGATGGCAGACTATATTTGCGTTTCCTTGATCCATGGTATACATTCCTTAAGAGAAATAAAGAGGGTGGGTTTTTGTTCTTCGCGACACACATTAGGATTATGATAATTATACCACACAAGGAAAGTATTGGCAGAACCCCACTTGTTCTGTAGATGGGAGTTGTTGAGTTGTATACATGTGTATTAACTATAAGCCTCCGTTGGGGGTTCATATAGAGATTTTATGCGATCAATAGATGTTAAAACATGAGGCAAAAGAACCATAACGTACTTGAGCCTTTGCATTAGATGTAAGTACAAAGGCAGTTGCGTTAGATCTATACATGTTCCTTCTCTTACACCAAGATGATACTGATTCTGTCTATTGAGTTCCGGTTTCAATTTGTGCATGTTTCCCGCCTGAAATATGCAAGAGATGCACGGTTCTTTATATCCACCACAGATTTTTTCGAGCCGCTTGTAATCTTCTTTTCCAGTTCATTAAAATTGATAGATGATCTTTCAACCCCATGAACATGAGCAGACGAGACTGCGAAAATTTAGAGAAAAGAATTGTGATAATTCTATTTCTTTTTTGTACCACAATTACAAAGCTATTTATAGGACTAGTTTAGGTGCAAACTAGGGAAAAACAGATCTAAAAAATACAGCTATAATCTCACAAATTAAGGGATACTAAGAGGCTGTTTGGAGCACGTTTAGCAAGCGGCCAAATAGTAACTATTTATATTCTTTTGTTCTCAGAATCAGTTCGGAACAAAAATCCGTTTGGCAAATTTTTTGTTCCCGAGCACAAATTTGCAAAAATTTATTCCCATAATCAATTTTGGAACAGAAGTAAGAAGCAAAAAAAAGTTGCTTCTTGATTCTAGGAATAAGAATCAAAAATGGAAAAGAAATTTTTTTTGTTCTTCTTTTTCTTCTTCCTAGCCTGTGGCTAGTCGCTGACGGATCTAGCAAGGGCGACCCTTGCCCAGGTCGCAAGCCGCCCTCGCCGGATCTGGCGAGGGACGGTGGCGAGTGTCCAGCCCTTGCCCAAGCAGCAGGAGCCGTGACGCCCTCGTCAGCGACCTGGCCATAGCCAATGAATGGAAAGAAGATGAAAAAAAAAATTTTAAAAAAAAGAAATATTAAAAATTTTAAAATATTATTAATAAAAAGAAATTTTGTATGTAACATCCTGAATTTTGACCCGTTATCGGGACCAATAAAGTATACAGTAATTCTCGTTTGATTTTAGTAAGTCTCGCCCGGACTTGATCAATCACGGGATACTAACCAAATGGGAAAGGCTAAATAGGAACAGGTACGTGGACCGATGACCCGATCGCGATTGAGCGCCGATTTTGACGAACATCGAGGGAATCTTTTGAACCAATATGGGCCAATCTTAGGAAAATGACGGATTTATATAGTCAGTAAAGTACGATCGAATCGCGGGTGATTCCGCACGATCGAAAGTACGCCTGACCAGTAAATCCCGATTTTAATCCAAATGATCGCGACCCCCGGTGCTAGTGATAATTCCTCTCATTCTCTCGAAATTCGAGGCCATCACGACTCGGACAATCCTAGATCGATACGCGTAACACCTAAATAGCCGCCCGTTAGTGAGAGACCCTAAAACTGCAAATGAGCTATTTTGATCGCGATATTGAGCCCGAACTTCGATATCAAAATTTCAAGGATAAATATGACTATTTGACAGGACGGACGTCATTTTAGAGTGGCCACGCATGTTTGGGACTAGTTCGGCAGAGAACGGAAATTTCGACAGAAGTTGGGGAAAATTACAATTTTGCCCCTGGGGACCTCGATGTCCATTTCCGAGGCCCAAACGAAATTATTTTTCGGAACCGACACCATTTTGGGGCAACCACGCACGTCTGGAGTGCATACGATCAAAAATTGGAATTTCGACCCTGGAACGAAAAATTACGATTTTGCCCATCCAAACTTTTGGACTGGTTTTCGAGGACTTAAAGGATGAATTTTAAGGATCCGACACCGGATTATGTCTACCATGAATATATAGGACCGGTATGGACAAAAATTGGAATTTCGGTTCGGGATCGGAAAATTATGAAAATGCCCCTAGGCCATTTTTCATTAATTCCGAAATTTGGTTAATTTTTGGGGGTTAACCAAGGTTAGTTAGGCTTAACTCAGGTCTGGTCAACCATGGTTAAGGACAAATGACTATTTCACCATTGGATTAATGGATTAGATCAAATCTTAGCCCTTGGATCAAGGGCAATATTATCCATTGGCCTCAGATTTTGACACTTGGACTCCATTTAGACCATCTTTGACCCATTTGACCAGACCCTCTCTCTCTCCAGCAGACCATTCGGCCATTTCCCCCGCAAATTTCCTCTTCTTTTCCTGTTTCTGTTATGTTTTGCACGTTTCTGCATTTTCCGGTACTGTTCACGTCGGAACAGTACCAGCCAGAGCTGCTGGCCGCCTACCACCGCACGCCACAGCACCCTTGGACCTTCCTCTCACCTGTTCGGCCATCCACAGTCCCATTTCCAGCCCAAACAGAACAAAAACAGCAGAAAATCGCCTTCGCCGGTGTCGCCGCGGACCGCCGACTTGCACCCGGAACGCCGCCGTCATTCCTTACCGCTCGTCGGTGATCGACCGTCCGTTTACGTCGTCCCGAATCGTTAATAGGCGAGTATAAACCCCTAAACCCCTAATTAGTTTAATTGTGCATTTTTAGGGGTTAATTAGGCCTAATGGAGGGTTAATTAGGCTTAATTGTGTGTGGGATGTTTTGTATGGGTCATTAGGACCTAATGAGATGATTTAATGGTGGATTAAGGCCCAAAACAGCCCCTGTTCTGGTACTGTTCACCATGTACCGAAAATGTGCATATTTGTCTAAGTTTTGCACTAATTGAATTCAATGATTCAAGGCTTGGAATTAAACAATTCAAGTGTTAATTAGGCTCATTTGAGGCTTAATTATGTGTATTTGGGGGTTGGATGTTTAGGGTAGGTGATTAGGCCTTAATGAAATGGATTAAAGGTGGTTTAATGTCCAAATGGTGTTCTGGTCTGGTACTGTTCATACAGTACCGAATTTGTGTAATTTTGTTTATGTGTTTCACTAATTGAGTTCAAGTGCTAATGACTTGGATTTGGACATTTTAGGGGCTAATTAGGCTTATTTGAAGCTTAATTATGTGTATTTAGTTGTTGGGTGCTTAGTAGTTGTGTTTGGGAATTTATGGAATGGTTTAAACATGGTTTAGGGCTTAATTGATGCTAAAACCTGGTACTATTCATTCAGTACCGAAAATGCCTAATTTATGCTCAAGTTGAATATTCTAGAGTAATTGATTAATGACAAGAATTTAGGCATATTTAGGGGTTGAGTAGGACTTGTATGGATCCTATCGTATGACCCCAAAGTGGTGAAAACGACTACCGAGACTGAATTGCCCAAGGCGGGCCCGAGGCACATGAAAATTGAATTGTAACAAAGGCGCGGAATAAATGTTGAAATGGTTGGATTACATTGGAAATAATTGGATGTGCGGAGAATGTGTTAAATTCGTTTAATCGATGATTGATTATGTTTGGCATTCTGGCATTGATAATGGGTTTGAATTTCCGGATTGTGGTTCGCAAAGTAGGTTGTGTTATGGGTGAAATTAAGTGCCTTGAAGCACATGCTTGAGTTTATTATACTTGTGACCTTCGGGTCGGGCCTACGGGTCGATTTATTAATTGTGGCCTTCGGGTCGGGCCTACGGGTCGTTATATCAAATTGTGACCTTCGGGTCGGGCCTACGGGTCGTTATATTCAACTGTGGGCCTTCGGGTCGGTATAATAGCATTTGACTTATATTGATATTAAATGCCTAACCTGCAGGGCTGAGATAATGTATTGGGCTGTGAACCGGGAATGTATTAACGTTGTTTTACTGGTTCATTAGTTGATGCATTTTATTTACCCTTCTTGAGGTGCACATTAGCCTAGTTTAGGATTAGTGATTTGTACTTGCTGAGTTTTTCTCACGGTTGTGGTAAAACCAACATTTCAGATCCCCAGCCGTGAGGATGGAGAGACCACCGCCTCTTTTTGGGATCCCTCTGCAGATTTGACAGTATACTAGTACCTATCCCTCAGGAAATGAGGAGGCTTTTGTGAGGTATCGATCCAAAGTGATTGTGAATATAGGCGAGTATTATTATCAGAAACAGGAGTATGTGGCATGGTGCCACCGGGATGTCAATGGAAATGAGGGCGAGCCCCTTAGGACCTTTGATATTCCGGTCGATAGCGTTGGGCAGTTGCACCCAATTATAGTGGGCGGGGAGGTGATCGATCCAGAGGCCACACCCGAGTGGATGAGGCAGGAGGAAGAGATGGATGAGGAGCCCGATGTACTAGCTGAGGACCCCGAGCCGATGGATGAGGAGGAGGATGAACCCGAGGCCATGGAGCAGGACGTAGATGTGGATGGAGAGGTCGCTGAGGTAGGATCGAATGTGGAAATAGGAGCGGAGGAAGATGACGAGTTAGGTCTTTACCTGGATCCAGAGGTAGAGCTCGATTCGGAGGATGAGAGGATAATGGCAGAGACCATGGATTCAGAGGAGTTTGAGGTTCAGAAGGATTCTTCCGAGGAGTCTTCAGAGTCATCCGATCTAGACTGGGAGCCTTAGATTAGGTCTCTGTGTTAGGAGTAGAGGCCAAATTCTTTTTGACTGTAGCCTCTAGTAGTCAGTCCGATCCCCCTAGGCCACCGATCCCTTTTTGTACTCGTGGCCCTTTTGTTGTATCTCTGGTTTTAATGGATATTGTATATAAGTGTTTTTAAATGAAAGTATATGTGGTTTTAATCGTTTGTAAATTGTTAACTCTTGCTATTCATGGTTGCTTTTGAATTGTCTGAGTGTGTGTGTGTGTGTGTGTGTGTGTGTGTGTGTGTGTATATATGTCGTTTCCGCATGTGGCATGTTTTCTCTGATTTGGGTTTTCGGGTCGGTGACGTAACCTGGGAGCGTCGCATCTCATTTCGACCTATATGTGGATGTTCATGCTTCGTGGGGTACGGGGCGTGACATTGTACAGTTATCAAATGTATTTCTGTTTTTTTTATTCCAAGAATAGAAATTTTGGGCAGTTACCAAATACCTTCAAATGCTTAGAAATTTTTCTCGGACATCGAATAAACAAGAATTATTTCTGAATAAAAATTGTTTCTAGGAACAGAATGATTGCCAAATGTACCCTTGGTAATTGGCCAAACAGTATTTGATTCTATTCTTTTGTTCCTAGAAATAAAAAAAGAACAGAAATCCGCTTGGTAAATTTTTTGTTCCCGAAAATAAATTTGTTCTCAGGAATAGTTTTGAAACATAATAAGAATAAACAAAAAAAGTTGATTCTTGATTTTGGGAATAAAAGAAAGAATCAAGACAAAAACGATTTTTTTTGCTCCTTCTTCTCCTTCCTTAGCTAGTGGCTGGTCTTCGGCCATGGCAGACGAGAGCATCGCAACCCTTGCCGGTGAGAGCAAGGGCTGTGATGCTTTTGCTAGCCCTGGCCTGTGGCCAATTGCCGGCCATCGGCCATGATCGGAGACCAGCTAAAGGCCAAGGAAGAAGAAGAAAAAAAAGAAAAAAAAAAGGAAAATAAGAGAAAGAGATATTAAGAAATTCAAAATATTTTGTGCAGTTACCAAACGCATTTTTGTTCTTTTTCTATTCTAGGAATAGAAATTTTGAGTAGTTATCAAATGCTTTCAAATACTTAGAAATTATTTTCGAGAACCGAAAAAAAAATCATTTTTGAGTAGAAATTATTTCTGGGAAGAGAATGATTACCAAACGCACCCTAAGAAATTATTTCCTAACTAATTATTTACAATCACGACCTAAAAATCAGAGTTGAATATTCCTAATAATCATGTTCTAGAAACCAGGATAATTCAACACTCCCTCTCAAGCTGAGGAATAGATGTCTTCCATTCCCAGCTTGGAAATTATTTTGTAAAAGATCCCACCATTAAGTCCTTTGGTTAGCACATCTGCCAGTTGATTTCTAGAAGGTATGCAAGACATGTAGAGCAACCCCTCTTCTAGCTTTTCTTTTATGAAATGTCTATCAATTTCAATATGCTTCATCCTATCATGTTGTAGGAGGTTATGATCAATGTTAATTGTTGATTTATTGTCACAATACAACTTCATAGGACCCTCTCACTCGATTTTCAAATCTTCTAGGATGATTTTGAGCCACAATAGCTCACATGTTCCTTGGGCCATTGCTTGAAATTCTTGTTCGAGACTTGATCTTGCAACTACATTTTATTTTTTACTCCTCCAAATCACTAAATTTCCACCAAGAAATGTGCAATAAACAGATGTTAACTTTCTATCCACTGTGGATCTTGCATAGTCAACATCTGTATAAGCTTGTAGCACCAGTTTTTGATTTCTTCTAAATAGGACTCTTTTTCCGGGATTTCTTTTCAGGTAATGTAGCACTCAATTGACGACTCGTAAGTGTGATTCCCTTGGATCATGCATAAATTGACTAATCATACTCACTAAATAGGCAATATTAGGCCTAGTATGAGTGAGATAGATAAGTTTCCCAATCAATTTTTGATACATTTCTCGATCTAAAGTAGGTTCTTCCTTTGCCTCCCCAAGTTTTTTATTAGGCTCAATAGGTGTAACAGCCAAGTTTTCCGATTTCTTTCAAGAGATCGGTCACATACTTCTATTGTGAGACAAAAATTCCTTGTCTAAAGTAAGAAACTTCAATGCCAAGAAGTATTTGAGTCTTCCCAGCTCCTTTATTTCAAACTCTTTAATCAAACACCATTTTAGCCCCTGTTTCTCCTTATTATCGTCACTCGTGACAATAATATCATCAACGTACACTAGAAGTATTGTCACTCTTCCTATTGCTGAATGGTTAATGAAGAGGGTATGATCGCCTTGGCTTTGTTTATAGCCCTAAGCTTTCACAACTCTGAAAAATCTCCCAAATCAAGCTCTAGGCGATTGCCTTAGCCCATATAGTACTTTCCGTAATCTACATACTTTGTTTGTTGTCCTATATCCTTCAAAGACCGTTGGAATACTCATATAGATCTCCTCTTCTAGGTCTCCACGTAAGAATGCATTCTTCACATCATATTACTGAAGTTGCCAATTAAAGTGAGCCACTAGAAAAAGTAAAACTCTCACAGTTTTCATCTTTGCCACTAGAGCAAGTGTTTGCCACGAGAGCAAGTGTCTCCTGATAGTCTACTCCATAAGTCTGAGTATAATCCTTTGCCACCAATCTTGCGTTATATCTCTCAAGAGAACCATCAACTTTGTATTTCAAGGTAAAAACCCATTTGCAGCGCACAAGATTCTTTCCCTTGGATTTTTCGACAATCTCCCAAGTCTGGTTTTTTTCTAGTGCATCAATTTATCCTCTCATTGCATTCCTCCATTCTTCTTTAGAAAATGCCTTAAATAAAGTATTTGGAATAGCAATGATTTTCATATTAACAATGAAATTTTTATGAGATGGTGATAGGCGTTCAAGTGACACATAGTGAGACAGTGGATATAAGGGTCGCTTTGTGCGCTCTCTAGTACCTTTTCTAACAGCAATGGGAATGTGCGAGTCATTTTTTGGCATATCAATTTACTGTTTATGCAAAGGAGAGTCGAAACTTACCGAAAATTCATTTGCAAAACTCATATGGGAATTTTGAACCTATGTTTGGTCTGGAAGAGCTGCCTTTCTTGAGTACACCTAAGGAAATCTCATAGAGTCATAAATACGGATAGATACATGAGTGGACACTTTGTTCCGAAATAGACTCAAACGTAGAGAGTGAGTCCGAGATTAAAGTAGCATGAACTGATTCATCAGAAACTGATTGGTCAAGAGCTGATTGATCGGGGACAGGTTGATCAGAGGCAAGAGCTTGGATTGGAAGATTATTGGGAGTTAAGTCAAGATTAAGGTCATCAAAGTCTTTATTTTTCACTAATGATTTCTCCCCCTGAAGATAAGACTGTGGAAAGTCAAGATTTGTTTTCTACAAATGTAACATCGGCTCATATATAGGTCTTTCGAGAAGGAGGATAATAACATTTATACCCCTTTTGTGTAGAGGAATAACCTAGAAAGACACACTTGACTCTAAGATCTAGTTTTTCCCTTTGTTGATTATGAACATCTAAAAATGAGGTGCAACCAAAGATTCTAGGTGTGAGATTATTTGTTGTCCTGAAATGGGGATAAAAGCCAGAAAGAACTACAGTAGGAGTTTTGAAATCTAATACTCTTGATGGTAGTCTATTAATCATGTATGTAGATGTAAGGACGGCTTCCCCATAATATGACTTAGGGACATTTCCATGGGACAAAAATGCTCGAGTAGTGTTAAGCAAATGATCATTTTTCCTTTCAGCAAACCCATTTTGTTGTGGTGTGTTTACACAAGATGACTCATAAATGATCATTTCTTTTTGGAAATAGGTTGATAAGATCTGATTATAGTCTCTGGCATTATTTAACCTAAAGCTCTTTATTTTAACTCCGAATTGATTTTGAACCACGGAATGGAAATTAGGAACAATACTACTTACATTATATTTGTGTATGAGTAAGAATATCCATATGACTCTAATGCAATCATCGATTAGAGAAACAAACCATCGAGCCCCCAAGATATTTGGAATTGTGGAAAGTCCCCAAATGTCATTGTGAATCAAATCAAAAAGATTTCTTTTATTGTTAATAGGAAAAAAATACACGGGTGTGCTTAGCAAATTCACCAGCATCACACTGAAATTCACTTATATCTAATCCTTTAAACAAAGAAGGAAACATGATATTTAAGACACGAAAAAATTGATGGCCAAAATGAAAATGATAAAGCCAAATGACATCCTTATTTGAAGTACTAAGAAATGACAATGATGACTTATTCATGCCTTTTTTCGAAATCCTCGGCGTCTCAAGATAGTACAACCCATTCCTTTCCTTAGCAAGTCTAATCTTCTTCTCCAAATCGTATCCCTGAAAAACACAGTAGGTAGAGTAAAAAATTGCATAACATTTGAGGTCTTTAATGAGCTTTTGTATGGAGATAAGATTGGCTGATAGTTTCGGCACATGGAGGACACATTTGAAAGTGAGAATGGGCGTAATATGTTTATCATCAATTCCTACAAGAGTGGCCTGGGAACCGTTTGCCACCACTATTTTCTATTGCTTGGATGGGGTATAGGTACTAAAAAAATTGTGGAGTGTGAGTCATGTGATCAGTAGCATAAGAGTCTATTATCCAAGTTTCACTCGAAAGTGCTTTTGAGGCATTTAGACCAAAAGAGAATAGAGGCTTACATGAGAGTGCCAAGGAACATGCACCATAGGATTTTTCAAGAGATCCTAAAAGGCTTCTAATTCTTTTTATTTCCTCATTGTTGAAGGATTCTTTCTCCTATCCTTCACTATGAGTGATTTGCTGGCTGGTCTGTTCAATTAGGTGAGCCTGGGGCCTTGGTTGTCCTCCTCTGTTTCCCCACTCTCGGCTTGAGGTTGTTGGTTTGATGTTCAATTGCCAACAATGCTCCTTTGTATGCCTTGGCTTCTTATACGCCACATACTATTTTGGTTGTCTCTCCATGTAGGCTTTGAAGCGTCCATCCTTCCTCTTTCTAGTGTTGACACACTGTGAGTTATTAATGTTGAGCCTTCCACAGCTTAAGGCTCTAGCATTATTCCCCTTCGACTATATTCTGCCCGGATTAGAGAAATTGTCTCTTCCGAAGAAGGGATTTCTTCCTTTCCAAGTATTTGAATTCTGACTTGATCAAACTCAAAATTAAGACATGCCAGGAAATCATATACTCGATCCTTTTCAATTAAGGTCTTTAGAATTGCAATATCATCCACGCACTTCATCTCAAATACTCGATAATTATCGAGTTCTTGCCATAGATTTTATAGAGAATTGGCATATTCTGTCACGGTTTTGCTCCATTCTCTTGTTGCACTTGTCTTTACTTTGATTTCATACACTACATCTCGAGCCTTTGAATAAGTCTTGCAAATAGAATCCCAAATCTCTTTTGCAGTCTTGAGAAACATATATCTATCACTTATGGCTAGATCCATTGAATCCCATAGCCATGACATGATCATTGAATCTACTTCATCCCATGCGTTGAATGTCGGATCTCTTGGCTTTGGACTTGTTTCGAGAAGGTGGCTTAGTCTTCCTTTACCCTTCATGTAGGTCTTGATGAACTGTGACCATTTGAGACAATTCTTTCCATTCAGCCTATAAGTTGCCATCATATTTTGTAGATCTCCAGTCATATGGTTGGTGTTGGCCTCCTTAGTCTGACATGAAGTATCTGAATCTTGAATTTTTATCTCAGACATGAATATTTCCAGGCATAAGGAAAGTACTCGAAAGGGAAGAGCAAAACAGAAGCAACAAAGGCCCCAAGTGAATGAGGTTTTAGGGCCAAAAAAGAAAAAAACTGAGACAAGATTTGAGGTGAAGTGGGAAAAATATAGCTAAAGGGATTACAACAATGATGGTTGCGATCATATTGTTAAGTAAAAAAAACAAATCCAGCAATGAAGGCTGTGATCGGAAGATTATTGCATCAATGAAGGCTTCACTGCAACACTATCCCAGAAAACGAGTCTAAAGCTTTGAAACATTGCGAGAATTTAGAGAAAAGAATTGTGATAATTCTATTTCTTTTTTGTACCACAATTACAAAGCTATTTATAGGACTATTTTAAGTACAAACTAGGAAAAATCAGATTTGAAATACATCTATAATCCCACAAATTAAGAGATACTAAGAAGTCATTTCCTAACTAATTATTTATAGCTATTTCATAATAATCAGGTCCTAGAAATCGGGATAATTCCACATAGACAAATCAACCAAATAACAGCATGCTGAGTTCAAGTACTTCATTGATTATTTGGTGACCTTTTGCATAGAAACAGAGGCATGTTAGGCCCAAGAACAATCTAAAAATTTCCTGCTTTACAATTGGCAACCTGCCTCATGCCTGTGCAGCCTCATTTATAGGTACGACCGCCAAAAGAAAACAACAACAAAGCAGGCAAAGCACGAAGCTAATAGTTGTATAAAAGGATGAGTAGCGTTGCAGAGTGAAGGAAGCAAATTAGTTGCGTGTTGCAGACTGAAGGAAGCAAATTAGTTGCCTTTTTTCACAACTTGCTTTGGTTGCGCTTCAGCAGTTTCACCAAAACGTTACTCCTGTAGTGCTCAAGTATTGACTCTGAGAGAAGAGTGAGAGAGTACCAACTACTACAGAGTTCTTTCCAAAACAAAAATCCAATTCTAACTGCATGTTACATCAATATCCACAGGAGCAAAGTTCTCCCTTTATACCAAGAACACTGCTTTCTTACTTTCAGAATTAACTAGCTAAACTACAAACGGTTAGGGAAGATAAACCCTTCATTCACGTCTAGCTTCCTCAGAGAATCTGTAGCAGTTAGTTGCTAGACAAAAAGTACAACAAATAAAAACCGCATGTCGATGCACTAGCTAGTTATTACGCAACAGCAGGAGGAACCAACTGTTGCAGCTGGTGGACAACATGTGACATCCTCGGTCTCATGGATGGGACATGCTGCGTGCAAGTGTAAACAAGGTCCACAACCTTTTGAATATCTCCAGCTTCTGGAATGTTAGCGGAAGAAGATGAAGATATAAGTGGATCTAATAGCTCAGGGTAGCGATGAGCCTGCACCAGAGGTGTTGCCCATTCAAATACACTTTGCCAACCGACGGAGTCAACTGCCTGTGCAGGCCTACGCCCACTGACAATTTCAAGCAGGAGCACTCCAAAACTATACACATCACTCTTTGTTGTTATCTCATTTCTATACACGAATTCTGGGGCAAGGTACCCATGTGTGCCACCAGCCATCATTGTCCTCTCGTGCATCACTTCCCATGGCACAAACTTTGAAAGGCCTACCCCCATTAGATGGGCTCCAAATTCTTCATCAAGTAATACATTACTGGCGCGAATATCACGATGCACCACATGCGGCTTGACCTTGTCATGCAGGAATCTAGAGGTAAAACAACACCAAGTAAGATTCTGTTTGCCAAGTTGAAAAAAAAAGGAAAAGGAGGATTCTGTTCATCATACAGGAAATTTCTACTTCAAAGTGAGAATCTCGAAAAACATATGTTAAACTACCGTACAAAGTATGCAAGAACTTCAATCCTATTTATTCCCATTGTTTAGATCAATGCCATGCAGGAAATCATGTTCATATTATTTCTGGTCCAACTATTAGCAATCTATGTATTGCTGTGCTTTCAATTTTCATAGAAACCCACCCTTCAAAGACCAATCAGAAGGTAGCATTGGAAATAGAAAGGAAAGACAAAATGAAGAGGGCAAGCATCTCAGAGCCTATATATGATAATTAAAAAAGGGTTAGACTTACGCAATTCCTTGAGCAAGTGTTGTGGCAATTTTCATTCTCATGGCCCAATCCAAGCTCCGGCCACCTCTTGGTATGTGGTGTAACCATCTATCTAGAGGCCCATTAGCTATAAACTCATAGACTATGTAACGGTCACCGTGATTATAACAACATCCTTTGACCGCAACTAAATTTGGATGATGAAGTCTAGCAACTCTTCCAATTTCAGAATAAAACTCCTTCTTTCTCTGAAAAGTATTCCTCTTCAATCTCTTAACTGCAACCTTAGAACCATCTGGCAGGAGTCCAGTATAAGTTCCCCCCGTCTTGGCATCTCCAAGTAGACGATTTCCCTCACTGAAATTCTTCGTTATTGACCGCAATTCCTCCTTGGTGAAGACTTTCCATGATGGTGCAACTAGTGCAGAAGCAGCTGGATTGGATAATTTGCGTGACCTTCTGCGCCTTTTGCCTTGCTTGTAAAGGAGAAGCCAGAGGACAACAGCCAAGGTGGTGCAAAAAATTACACCACTAACGACAAGAAGAATGATGAAATAATCCATGTGGCAGTGCATGCGGTAACATTTGCTCTCTGCATGTAAAGTAATTAAAAGGTTCTCAGTATAATTGGCAATTACATGGGAAAGAGTGTGCTTTCCAAAAATGAATAATGACTTTACCCATTTCTAGCATGCACACGAAAGAGTGCGATTGCCAACAGTCTTCAACAGAGAGAAATGCAGATCCATTAGTCACCAGTGTACAAGAATCAACAGAGCTATTGAGTTGGCAGGCCCTATTAGAGCAATTGGATGTTGACACTGAACTTTGGAAGATGGATTCATTCCAATGCGAAGAATTGTCAGACCACTTCCAGCCATCAGAAGAATTAACTGTCCTTCCTCCAACCCAGCAGCCACCGCTGGTGGTATTGCATAGATGTCGTGTGAGATTCACTTCCTCGAATGATACCAGAGCTGCTAAGTGTCCACCATTATTTCGACAGAAGGCCTCCGAAACATTCCACGGACAGGGTGTTTCAAAGAAGCGAAAGCACTTCCTTTTACTTGGGCCAACTACCCAATCTTTAGGACATGTTCCTGTGAATAATAAAGATAGAACTTCAGCATGCAAGCGCAAATGCAGTTTCGGCAAAATAAATACAAAAGTAAGAAAGGCCAGTTCACATAGCCAATTTCTATTCTATCTGCGCTATGTTCTACAGAACCACAACTTGATGTTTCTTCTGGAATGTCAATACATACTTCCCCTCAAAAAGAAATAAAGGAGGTCATGCGGTAGATGTCTCCTTGCTGACTTATTCAAGATCATTTTTACAATTACGCCTTGCAGTTCATTTCCTAGTTACTGAATCTTTTCTTTTCAAATTTGGTTATCATGGTAAACAAGAATCTCCAAGACAAGATTCGCACTTTATCGGCATTTAACATACCATCTGCTGCTAATGATAAACTGGAAGAGGGCCAGACAGATTCGAACAGAAGAAAGGGAGCAGCAACCGCAGGTCAAGCCTTTCTTGAAGCGGCATAACAATCAAGAGCATAAGAAAATAAACATTAAAAAACCAATCCCCCAGTTCATAAGAAGTCCTGAACTCAATGAAATGTTTGACCCATAGAAAAAAAAAAACCCCCCTCAAACTCATCTCTCTCGTCCCTTGCAGCTCCCTAGTATGTCAGAAAAAAGTGAAAACAGCACGTACCATTTCGCGGCTTCTCCTTCCCGGAAGCAGCGGCGGGGCTGTCGAGCGTCTCGTTGAGCACCTGAAACAGAGAGCAGAGAGAGAATGAGCACCGGAAACACCCACCGACCACCGAGCAGCCAAAAAGCAGAGCAAGCCCAAAACAAATCTCACGGCGGCGGAAGCACGAAGCGGGACCACCAACGAAGCGGCGAGGACGGAGAGCGAGAGCAGGGGGATGAGGGCCCCTCCTCGCGTCACGGCCATTCCGGGAAGGGGAGACCCAGAAACGGGAGCTCACGGTGGCGACGACCCAGATGCTCTACCGCGGGAGCAGAGAGGCATGGGGATCGCGGCGGCGGGAACGGCGCGGCGGAGCTACATGGCCGCTCCGGCTGGAGAGGGTCGAGAGAGCAATGAAGGAAGGCAGGTGGGTAGGTGTCAAAATTCAAGCTTTCATCGCATCGCCATTAATTCCGAGGACGAGAGTTTGGAGAGTTTTCGTTTATCTTTTTTCTTGGTTTCGCTGTGGGTGTGGGGGTTTTGATTGGTGGTGCTCATGAGTCAACAGTCGCCGCTGACTTGACCCGGAGAGCCTGCTGCAGGTGCAGCGGTCGCTCCAATTTTCTCCAACCCAATCTTTCCATTGATTTTGGCATTTTGCTCTTTTTCTTAGTCCTAGTATCAACGATTAGACATTTTCGACTCCTTAATTGGACCGGTCTGAAATTTTCGCGATATATAAATATTGAAACATGAATCCGCATATAATTTCTCTTTTAATTACTCAAAAATCGAATGATATTTTAAATTTTTGATGGGACGGTCAAAAGTTTTTTGTCGATAGAATTCCACAGGCTCTTGTCTACTTAAGGTTGCAACCTCGAATGGCAATTTGGAAGCCGAGATAGAGGTGGGTGGTGGGAGAGGCGTCAACCGCGAGTAACGTTTATACGTTGTGAATATTTTAAGTGACAAAAAATGGGTTTTCTTCCTTTCGAGTTCCCGACGCATGGTTCATGAAAGGGGTCTAGGCTCTTCACTCGGCGAACCCGTGAGAAGTTCGAATGCCTTATTCACAATTTCCTAGACTTACTCTGGCGCTACGGTAGGGCATTGCTGTATTTTCAGAGGAGTTTATTCGTCACGGTGGACGCAAATCAAGAAGCGAGTTATTCCCAAGGCAAAAAATGGTTTCTGGACTTTGGTTCAATGTACAAAATCGTCCTCAGACTTTTAATTTATTCAATGTAATCCTTAAAACTTTGATAAATGTTTAAGGATTATCGAATAAATTAAAAGTCCAGGCACGATATTGCATAAATTCATGAATTACACTGAATAAATTAAAGGTTTATGGACGACTATTACACATTTAGTCAAGATTGAGAAACTATTTGTGTAATTAAAAAAAAGTCATTTCGTAAGGAAAAATAGAAAAAATATTTTAAAAAAAAAGAGCTTTACGACAACATATATAGGGCTCGTCAAAGGCTTAATGAGGTTTCTATCAAGTGAAGCAGGCTGAGCAGAGAAAGCTTTCCACCTTCCATTTCCCGACAGCAATCCAATTCCGAGTTCCCCCTCCAAACGCCCTCAGCCGCCGAGCATGCAGGTAAGCGATCTCTCCTTCGCCGCCGCGCCACCGCCGCATCCGCGTTTTCTTGAATCCCCAACCGATGTGCTGGGTTCTGATTTCTTGACCCATCTTCGCAAGTTCGCATCCCTTGTTCGCAATTTCCTAGACTTATCCGAGTGCAATGATAGGGCATTACAGTATCCATTCAAGGAGTCTATCGGTCACAATCGATGCAAATTGAAGAAGTGAGTTCTTCTCAAGGTAAAAAAGAGGAAAATGATATAAATAATCTTTCAACTTTGACTGAACGTGCAAGCTCGTCCTCTAATTTTTAATTCGTTCAATATGATTTTAAACTTTTGGTAAATATATCTACCAAAAATTCAAGGACCACATGAAATAAATTAAAAATTCAGAGGCGGCATTGCACAATAAGTTAAAATTCAGAAACTGTCCACGGACGATATTATATATTCCGCCAAAGATTAGAAATCATTTGGGTAATTATCCAAAGGGTTAGTACCACAAAAAAAAACTCCAAACTGATATATTTATGATAAATTTATCCTAAACTAATTTTTTGATCACGAAAAACCCCAAACTGGTACACTTATGATAAATTTACCCCGAATTAATTTTTTTACCACAAAAAACCTAAAACCGGTATACCCGTGATAAATTTACCCAAAATTAATTTTTTAACCACGAAAAACCTCAAATTGATGCACTCGTGATAAATTTATCCCAAACTAATTTTTTGACAACAAAAAACCCCCAAACTGGTACACATGTGACAAATTTACTCTAAACTGATAATTTTGTAACAAATTTACTCTAAACTGATAATTTTGTAACAAATTTATCCTCTGTTAGCTTATCAATTTGGGGTTTTTCGTATTATGTGTTTTATGGATTTTCACGTGGACTTACCACGTCATCATGCCATGTCGCTATGTGTCATCCACATCAACAAATTTAACGGTAAAATTTGATAAAAGTTAACGGAGGATAAATTTGTCATAGGTGTACCGGTTTGGGGTAAATTTATCGCAGTTGTACCAGTTTAAGATTTTTTGTGGTTAAAAAATTAGTTTATGATAAATTTGTCACGGGTATACTAGTTTGAGGTTTTTCGTGGTCAAAAAATTAATTTGAGGTAAATTTATCACAAGTGTACCAATTCGAGATTTTCCGTGATAAAAGAATTAGTTCGAGGTAAATTTATCATAAATGTATCAATTTGAAATTTTTCGTGATATTAATCCTTATTCAAAACACAGAAAGTCGCCGTTTCATAAGCGAAAACAACAATAAAAAAAAAATATTGCAAAAAGCTTTACAACAGAACGATATAAATTTGGGGGAATAGGGCTCGTCAAAGGCGTAACGAGGTTTTCATCAAGTGAAAGTCGGTTGAGGAGAGAGAGGGAGAGAGCAAATCCAATTTCGAGTTTCTCCGTCGAGCCTCTCAGCAGCCGAACATGCAGGTAAGCGCGATCTCTCCTCCGCCGTTCCTCCTCCGCCGCCGCCGCCGCCGCCGCATCTGCGCTTTCTTGCTCCTCGTAGCAGAAGCGCCGAAAACCCAATCCCCACAATCCCCCCCCCCCCCCTTCGTAATCTTGAATTCCCCCAACCGATCTGCTGGGCGCTCGGATCTTCTTGACCCGTCTTCGCGTTGTGTTGTCTTTCCTCTTTTGCGGTGCAGGCCAGCGACAGGTTCAACATCAATTCCCAGCTCGAGCACCTTCAGGCGAAGTACGTCGGGACCGGACATGCCGACTTGAACCGATTGTGAGTGTGTTTCTCTCTCCCCCCCTACCCACCCCGATCTCTTTTGTTTTGTTGGGCTCGAGTTCCTTTTCCTTGGCTGCTCACTGGGGTGCCTCTGGTTTCTTTTTCTTTTTGTGGGGGTGTAGCGAGTGGGCGGTGAACATCCAGCGCGATAGCTTTGCTTCGTACATCGGACATTACCCGATTCTGGCGTATTTCGCTATAGCCGAGAATGAGTCCATTGGCAGAGAGCGCTACAACTTCATGCAGGTACTCCCCCCTTCTTCCTCTCCTCCCTTCGCTTGCCTCTTGCTGCGTGCGTTGTCCTGCTTATGTCGGTGCATGATTGACCTGTTGTGATTCCGTTTCTTGTCCCCCCAAGTGAGTCCCAATGAGCGGTGGAATTATTTAGTCTTTGCGGTATGGAGGGAACATGATTCTTTAAGGGATGTGGAGGGTGGCTGAGGTTTGGTTCCTGGGTCCATTTTAGTTGTGAAAGGCTTCATCTTTGCCGTCGCAGGGTCGTGCTCGATCAGTGCGATCCAAATCTTTTCTCAACTTGTCTTTGTTCCTCAATTCTAATCCTGACAAATCGGTGTCGATAGTAGTGTAAGTTAAGGCTGGGCATCCTCTGCTGTGTGATGTGGAGACCAATGGTAGTTTGATAGATGCCATGGAGTGTATGTTTGGTTTTCATCACGATTTGTTGCTTACGTATTTATAGCCAGTTCCGATTTTTAATGGGTCGTGATCCGTTGGGACCATATCATATTATTTGTCTAATACTAAGGAGATATGTGGATCTGAGCCGATTTCATAGGTATGTGGGAGCATCTTGTTTTACTTAGTTGATTCGATATATCTTCTTGCCGTTCATTGGGTTATAATTTTTAAGCTTCGTGTCTGTCACTTGTTGTGAATGATAAAGAACGTGATGACGAGTGCCATTGGAGTTAGGTTTGAGAAACCTACTTAATTTCTAGTTTATGTTTGGTTGATCTGACCCTTGAAAATACGTCCCATCAATATCTGAGTGGATATTGCAGTGTCAGTTGTGAGTTATACCCACCAACAGCATGATAGTATCGTAATTCAGTTTTAACCCTTTTCAGGTGATCCACAAGTTAGGTACAATATCCATTCTGTTTTAACAAATGCTGCTCAAGCTTTCTTTTGTCGGTGGAGTTTAACGATGAGCTTTGATTATGCTTTCTTTCTGTTCCTCTTGCTGGGTTGGTTGAAAATGGAAGTAAAAATAGCCTCGTAGGATAGTTTCATCATTTAATTTTATAGATGTGCCGCACGGGCTTTCCGTTCAAGCATGCATCATACTTCATGGATTTGAAAGGACAAATTAGATGTTTTGCTCTGGAGGTCAATAGTCTTCCTCAGCAGATAGCGGGACACTCTGTTCTGAAGTCTATTTGATACTCATAATTCTATTATGATGATATTTTACCAATATGATTTCCCTCAAAGTCTGAACCATGTTGCTTCAGTTTGTTCCCTCTAACTTGGTGTTGAACTCTTGCTCTTCTGGTATCTTTTCTTGTGTAGAAAATGCTCTTGCCATGCGGTCTACCACCAGAAAGAGAGGATGATTGAGTAGATGACCATGCTTTTGAGTTACTGCTGTTCTGGCGAGGCCAGGGATTCTCCTCTTGCTGAATATCTGGATGTCTAAGGAAGGCAAGCAAGGAATCCAATCCAGGAAACTCATCAGCCCCACTGTCGTCATATTCATGTTTTAGCTTGTACTACTTTAGGCAAAAGAAAAGTGAGTGGATCCCCAAAGTTCTTCTTATCGAACTTGTTTTTGTTTTGGATGGATGTATTGTTGACATGTGAGGTCGTAAACTCATCAGTAACTTTAAAATTGAAAAATGAATCTTGCCCTTGGGAATTATCTGCTTTCGTGCCCAATTTCACGAGACCTACGGAGGAACTGGAATTCGGAAGTAGTATTCAGAGGCTGTCTCATATATTGTTGTGTTAAGTTCTTAGCTCCATCTCGATGGTGATGGTATTGAAAACCCCAACGCAATAGACTGATGTGCAATAGCTATACAGAGCAGTGCATTGGAAGAACAAGGCAGTGTATAGCATGTCTGGTACCAAAACTTGGCACGTCAATGAATGGATGAATCATTTACTACTTCACTTGAGATCCCTCTCCCTCGGCTCATGTGGGTGAATTCTGATTCGAAGTTGTGGTATCATATGAGCAGTTTATTATGGAGCTGAATTGCGGGTACTTTTCATTTGTTGAAATACCTCATGAATTACCGGCTGCCCCACTGAAATATCTATAGGATGCTCTCATTTAGGATTAAAATGAAGCGGCATATCATGTAAAGCTTCGTCATCTCTTTCTTCTTTTCCATACAGCTCAGTAGTCAGTAGAAAGAGAGAACTTCCTTTTTCCAGATTCCAGCTTATCCCTTGTCATCCTGGAGGATCCACTATAGTAAAAGTGAGAAGGGAGGACCATCCTGCGTTCCATTTTTGGACCGTCTGCGCAGGGTCCACGCGATAAGTGTGCTCGTAATAAGATTCGCATTCAAATTTAAGCGTTTCCCCTGTTTTGGTATAGGAGCAAACAACGGTGCTCGTTCGTTCTGTCTCGAGAGTTGAGAGTCCTTTGGCCCCGCTAATCGACGTGCCATCGCCATTTTCGAGTTTCACGTGTTGTCTTTGGGAGTGAGTTTTCGGTCCCCTCGTTTTTGGTTTCTGGCAAGGTGGTCTTTGGTTCCCAATTCACTGAAAATCTAGCAGATAGAGTCCCATGATCTATAGGCTATTGCTAGAGTGCTGCTCAGATTTTAACACGAGGCAAAACATAAAATAGAAGGAAAAAACAATTAGTCGGGTCTTCTGGGATTGTAACTTCCAGGAATGGAATTCGGAAACGGCATGTCTGTTTATAAAGGAATGGACCAGGATATCCACATGGAGAACGAAATGCCTAAAAGGAAATTGAAAAAAACGTGATTGCATCAAATTCTGATTGGTGGGGACTATGAACTATGACTCCCACAAGCTGTGTATTTAACTTGGGTGTGACGGGCATCTCTGCTCCTATCGAGAGACAGAGAGACATGCAGAGAGAGATGGAGAAGACCAAAGCCAGAGTCGCATCAATCTTCGTGTACCCAATAAAGTCCTGCCGTGGCATTTCGGTTCCTCAGGCACCCCTCACCCCCACCGGTTCGTTTTCTTCTCTTTCCCGCTCTTCTTTCTTGTCACCCACATGCATCTCTCTCTCTCTCTTGAATCTTTCTGCTCGGTGTGAACTTGTCTGCTGTCTCACTTGTGCGGTGTCTTTGTCCGCTCTGGGTGGAGAAGTTCAATCTTTCAACACCTTCGTCTTTCTTTGATTGTATTCATGGATGTTTTGCGCGAGATGAGATTTCTACCCCTGCCGAAGTCCACGGGTTGCACTCAGACCGTAGATGATTGTTAGAATCGTCTCACAGTTTTGGTTCATGTTGCCCAGAAGGGAACTCTAGTTTTCCTGCGTAGTCCCTGACTTTTGGTTGATCACGAGACACAGCTCTTTGCCAACAAGATTCTCCCATCAATTGGGTTTAGTTCTAAAATATCCTTCTCTGTATCTTCTTTACCTGGGCTTGGGGTTCTTCATTCCAAGTCAAAACAAGAATAGTGTCAATATAGGCTGCTCCCCTTTGATAATATTGCTTTACTTAATTAAGTAAAATAATCGGAATATGAAACATAAATTTAGGAGCAAACCAGCATGAAGTACTCTTTTTTCTTTAATATCGATGGGATGCTGCATATGCAGGATTTCGATGGGACCGGCAATGGTTAGTCGTGAACAGTAAAGGCAGGGCATACACTCAAAGAAATGAACCCAAGCTTGCTCTGGTAACTGTCAAGCTTCCGGATGATGCCTTTTCAGAGGGTTGGCTACCGACTGCCAATTCTTTTCTAGGTAAAAAAATTGGTGACTGTTCTTAATATTTGTTTGTGGATATTATTCAATTTCCGCTGTTTGAACTTGGGATTGGGAGAGATCGATTCGTCCCACCAGTTCATATGCTAATGATTCATGATTTGTCGCTCATCTTTTATGTTCAGCACTGAAGGCTCCTGGTATGAATGAGCTGAAGATTTCTTTGAGCAAGCCCCATGAGGTTACTGATGGCATCTCGGTATGGGAATGGTCCGGATCTGCATGGGATGAAGGACATGAAGCAGCTAACTGGTTTTCGAACTATCTTGGAAAACCTAGTCGACTAGTTCGTTTCAATTCTGGTGGGGTGGTTAGAGTAATAAAACAGAACTCCTCAACATATTTTTATTAGAACAAACTTGCTGAAAATTTCCTCCTGTTAACAGCTGGATCTATGTCGTGTACTAAATTGAAAGTGATTTGTGTTCAATTTTGCTGTTTATACAGCATCAGAATCTCGGCCTGTGGATCCTCAATATGCTAATGGACAAAATATCATGTTCGCTGACGGATATCCATTCTTGCTGTTATCTCAGGTCAGTCTTGGCGAATGATGATTTTAAGATGAACTTGATCTTGGATGAATTCTAGACATAGATCTTACCGGCTATCATTTGCAGGGATCATTGGATGTGCTCAATAATCTTCTCAAGGAGCCGGTACCAGTTAATCGTTTTAGACCAAAGTAATTTTTGGAAAGTACTTTGTTACTACTTACTGTAGGCCACTTATCAAGACGATGTAAAAATATTGTAGTGTCCCAAGTCTCTAGGTAATTGGTAGAATGTAGGAGACAAGCATCTTGCTGACTTTTATGTTGTATGCAACAGCATTTTCGTTGATGGCTGCGAACCATTCTCCGAGGACCTATGGACAGAGATCAAGATTAACAAGTTCACTTTCCAGGGTGTCAAGCTGTGCTCCCGCTGTAAGGTACAAGGCTATCCTATTGCCTTGACCAGTCTCTTTATTCATTAGTTATTGCTAATGGATGAGCTAGATCTTGGTAGATCTCTTCACGACCTATTATCTTTGCTGAAGTGCGATGAAAATGATGTTTAACATGCATGATACAACACCAAGAGGCTTTTACTAGCTGCTAACCCTGCTAGCCGGATCACCCTTCAATATCTGCTCATCACAAGAAACCACAACTCCGAAACTCCAAAAGTCGACGAACTCTGCAAGTGCGGATATATTTCCAAACAATGTACAAGGAACTATAGATTGTATTTAGGCTTTTAGTATAGAGGGTGACAATGTAAGTGATGAAGCAAAACAAGGGACGCTCTCGGACTCTCTGGAAGTCTTATCTCTAAAACCATCACAAACAAGTCATCAATCTTTCGCAGTCTTGATCATGTCAGGTTTTTCTTCTTTTTCCCAAAATACTCTTCCAAATTGCATGGCTAAATGCTTTTGTTCCGATGCCTAGCTCCCAAATTGTCCACTCACTTTACCTGCTACCGATTGCTTAGGTGTCATGTTCTGCAGCAATGTCTGCACCTAAAGCCGGTTGAAAATAAGAGGTTGTTGTCTCATGTTTGCTAGCTGCATACACTGACAAAAAGACGTGCATCACTTGCCATGTCATGTCTTGAAGATTCTACAAACTTGCATTCAGGTACCGACAATTGATCAAGAGACTGCTGTAGCTAAGCCAGAGATTAATGAAACTCTAAAGAAGTTCCGCGCGGATAAAGTGCTGCGCCCAACTGGAAAGCAGCAGGGAAAGGTAATGGCCTATGAACTTTCAAATTCCTTTATCGAAGGCTTTTGCAGAAGATACAGATCACCTTATTTCGCCCGCCTTTGCAGGTTTTCATGGGGCTGAACATAGTTCTAAAGGACTTCCACAAGGATGGGAACGGCAAGGTCATCAAAGTCGGAGATCCCGTCAATGTCATTAAGATGGTATCATCAGCTGCTGAAGCAGCTGCTTAAAGTTCAAAGCTTTGTAACCACGGGGCATGTATTACTAATGCATAATGCATTGGATATGAGAACGGACTCAGGTATTCAGAGCGACCGATGGTATCTTACTGCTGCACTTGAATGAACTGTTCCGTCTATATGCTAAATAAAAGATCTGGTTACAGTTCATACCTGTGGCTATTATATGATGATTTTCCATCTCTTTCATATCTTTTTCCTAATCTTGTTTTCAATTTTCGGCAAGGAGCTGCCCCTGGCAACAGTGCAGCATCATGTCTCTAATTAGACTCAACAAGTCATGTCATCTATTCTAACGAACGTCCGTCGCGAATTCCACTGCACTTAGGACTGCACAAGCTGTTTGGCTGGTAAGGCATATCACCGTGCTTGAATTGTTGCTGTAACGTTGAGCATACCGGAGTCGGACGCCATTCCAGCCACACCACAGGCCTGCATCCCACGGGGGACATCGATCTCGTATGTTTTCTACATCACATCGAGGTCTGCAGAAGTTTGGAAGCGACCTCCTTTATGCTTAAATGCTCAGCCAGACCATCCTAGACCTTTTGACACTATCTCAACCGCCGTTCTGGCATTTCTTATGGCCTGTGAGCTCTTCCCATCACATTCTCAATATGAATATGGTACAAGATTCTAAACAAATAAGGAAAAGAACTTGTGCATTTTTTGGTAAAGGTTAAACATGTCAAAATGGGTCATAAACATATTTCTTAACCCTTATTTGATGGGTTGAATTGTTATATAAGTTAATTATAATTGGTCATAAATAGGCTTAAAATAGTAAAGTCAAAAACAATATGGGTGTTAAATGAGTTCACGGCATATTTGGACCCAACCCACCTTTATAATTTTCTCTCAATCTCCAATCCTTCACTTTACTCTTTCACCTCAGTTTGGGTATGAATTTTCTTAGATTGGGTTAAATATAAAAGTATTTTAGTAATAAGATTAATACCACGAAAAATCTTAACCGGTAAACCTGCAACAATTTTACCCCAAACTAATTTTTTGACCATCAAAAACCCTAAACTTGTACATTTGTGACGAATTTACTCTCTAATAGTTTTTTTTTTAAATTGGATTAATACTACGGAAAACCACAAATTGATACACATATGACAAATGGGGGGTAAAACCACAAACTCATACACTCGTTAATTGCCACGGGTCATCCAATTAAGCAATTTAACGATAAAATTTAACATAAACTAACATAGGGTAAATTTGTCATAAGTATAACAGTTTGGAGTTTTTGGTGGTTAAAAAATTAGTTTATGGTAACATTATCACAGGTGTACCAGTTTAGGATTTTTTGTGATATTACCCCTCAAAAATATGGATTGGGTCGGATATGTATTGGATACGAGTCGAGTCAGATATTAATCACTAAATTTACATTGCGTAAAAATAGATCATTTTAGATAAGACCATTTTCGATCCGACCTTACCCGTTCCGTTTCACAAGTTCACCAAAAGCGTACGTACAAATGGAATGGGAGTGCACATATCCACTTTGAGGTGAGGTCAACGGTCAACCTTCAATGTTGAAAAAGGCCCAAAACTCTTAAGCCCAAGCCCAACCGCGAAAACGAATTTTGAAGCAGCGACGTCCAACGCAGAAACAACTCCTCCTCCCCCGCGGCAGCGCGATCTCCCTCGGCAGCATCTCCCCTCCGTCGCGCCTCCTCCTCCTCCTCCGCTTTCCCGGCGGAAACCCGAATCCGCACCTGCCGTTCCATCGCTCCTCCATTCCTCCGCCACCGCGCGCGCGGCGGAACCTCCTCCTCCCTCCTCCGCCGCTCCCGCGCTTCGACGAGCCGTCAGCGCCGCCGAGCAGCGAGCCCCGCAGCAGGATCACGCCGCCCCGCCTCCCCGAAAAGAAATGGCGGTAATTCCTCTTTAGATCCGCCGCCGAGCGGGTCGTAGATCCAGAACTCACGCGAGCATCTGAATTACGATCTTGATTTCCTCCTTCCGCTCCCTCTTGCTGTGTTTCTAGGACTCGGGGACTACGCTCATGGATCTCATCACCGCCGATCCGTCGACCGCGTCGTCGACGACGTCGTCGTCTGCTTCGTCGGCTCCGGCGGCTCAGCCGACGGCGCTCGGGAGGCCGGCGGTTCCTGCCTCCGAGAGGAAGTCCAGGAAGGCCACTCTCATGCAGATCCAGAACGACACCATTTCCGCTGCTAAAGCCGCGCTCAACCCCGTCCGCACCAACATCATGCCCCAGAGGCAAAAGAAAAAGGTTAGTCACTCCATCCTGCTCCTCCACTCGTGTCTGATCCCGCGTGGAACTTGTAATTGGTTCGGCTCTGATCGATTTTACTTCTTAATTGACTTCTAGCTGAGCTTTGCCTTTAGTGGACTTTACATTGCCCTTTTCTTTCACTTCCTCTTCCTGTGTTGAGTGCATCAGTTGAGTGCTTGCTGACGATAAAGGGAGCGAACGGGGGTTTCTGTCTCAACAGTCTGATTTTGGTCGATATCGTCAGCTGATAAATGCTGTTATAGAAGTTACCCTTTCCCGTTAGAGCTTGAATTAGGTCTGACATCACTCTTCCGCAAAGCTGTATGAGTTTCTTCCTGTGAAAGTTCAATGGCAGGCGGTTCGAATTGCTAATTGTTCCCTTGGATCAATATTCCATGCAAAATTAGAGGAAAGTGATATTCATCTGTTATTGACATGGAGAAGTTCTATTCGTTTGGGGATCCTACAAGTGTAATGCACTTGTTCGCGTATTGACTCATGATGCTGCGGATTTCCAAATTTAGAGAGATGAAAGGCTACATTTACTAATAAAGAGTGAATGCGCAATAGAGGAGGCTGTTGATTTGAAACCATGTAAGATGTGACATGGAAAGTGAAATTCATCCGTTATCAAAATGGAGAAGGTTTGTTCTTCTGGGGATCCTACAAGTGTAATGCACTTGTTCGCATGTTGACTCAGGGTGCTGCTGATTTCCAAATTTGGAGAGATGGAAGGCTTCATGTAGTAATAAAGAGTGAATGTTCAATAGAGGAGGTGACGTGGAATGTTTGTTAAGGTGTGACTAGCGATTTGTGTCTCTTAGCAATAAATTGTTTGCATCGAACAAGCCAGATGATCCATATTAGTGTTTGATGTATTAAAAGACCAGGCTGTGCATTTTTGGATGAGAGTAGTTGGTGATTGTAGTAGTTTGGTAGACATATCATAGATGCTCTTCCTTTATATATTCATATGTATTGCATATGATGCAATCAATGGTGAAGTTATGGTAGAAAGTATAGAGCATTGGGAAACTCATCATGTGGCACCAGATGTTGTTGCATGATCTGTGCATAAGATTCACAAGGCCTATTAGAGTTTAGCCTTTTTGAATAGTCATCTTGTATGAAGTATGTGAGTAAAGAAGCCTTCCATGTCATATTGTATCATAGTATAGTGTTAGATGTGCCCTTTTCTTGTCTTAGGAAGGTTTCAGATTGACAAGACCCTAAATTCTTTTAATATTGCTAAGGAATTGCTTGATGATCATCGTGGACATGTTTTGTGGCCGCTTAAGTTTTTAGAACAGCATGAATACAAGTTAAGAGTTCAAACTAGCATGGCCTTTAAATGTTATTCTGTCTTTTTTTTTTTTATCTTGTTCTTCTTTTCAGTTATGTATTATTTTGCACATGCTGTAATTCGTCCACAAGGTCTGGCTTACATCCGAGATGCAATGCCAGGAAATATGCTAACATTATGGATGTATTTCATGACAACTTCCAGTTTTTGAGGAAAACTTCTGCTACATATATGTATTATGTCCTATGAAAGAGAATGAAGTCAGTTCAGATAAATAGTAGGATGGAGTTGAGCCTTGATTTGAGGGCAACATATTTCTTGGTGATGTCTCACACTAGCCAGAAACTCAAGCTGAGAGACTGGCTGGTTATGTTTGCTTCTGTATAAAATTATTTGCTAGGATAGTGGCTTTTTCTTATGTGGAATCCCATGGTACATGGACTCAATTTCGACGATCTATAGAAAAGAGGGTTACATTGGCAATAAATGTGTTTGGCTGGGCACTTGTAGGTTCATAATTTTATGTCTTTGAACAGTAGCGGTGCTCCTTGATTTCTTTCCTCCTTCGACAATTGCCTATATATGCAGTAAAAATATATTGCCTCTGTTTTGTTTCATCTTGAGAAGAGTTTTGCTCCCTCTTCTCTCTTAAGGAAAATTGAAGTTGCAAATTGTTGTCTTTATAAGGAAAATGGGTTTTCATTCCTCCTAAAACTGAGAAATTCCTTCACTCTCTTGCCATTCACTGCAGAATGGTTGATCTTCTCTTGCCATCACATCATGTTATTTGCTTGTTTATGCTATAAGTCTATAATGATTTCTCTTTGCATCTCCTGGCCAAAACTTGCAACCCACGCTATTGATTATAGTATTCCTTGGTGTTTTGTCATCTTTTAGTTTGATGGCTATTGATATAGCAAGTAACAAGCATCTTTACTGGCCTAAGCATTCATGAGTGAGGTGAAAGTCTTGTTTACGTACAAATATGTGCTTTGATGTTAGGAATTGATTTCCTTTTCTTTGCTCAAAATATTTACAGCCCGTCTCCTATTCTCAACTTGCTAGGAGTATTCATGAACTAGCTGCAACATCTGATCAGGTAAGGCTTCCCTAAGTCTAAATTTTGATTTTCCATTTATTGTCGCTTTGTTTGAAATTTCCTGAGTTGTGTAGCTTGTCTCGTGTTGACAGAAAAGCTCTCAAAAGCAGCTAGTGCATCATGTGTTTCCCAAACTGGCTGTGTACAATTCAGTTGATCCGTCTTTGGCTCCATCTCTTCTCATGGTATGTTTCTGCTTGAATTTTGTAGGTTTTTTTTTTATTCTTTTTGGTTTGGGGGCGGGGGGTGTGCTCTGCTTCTTCATTTTACTTTAAAAAAAAAATTCTAGTTGGTTTTTACTGCTGTCTGTTTGGTTTGCTATGATATATTTGCCTAGTTATTTTAGCACAACAATTTCAGATTTTGTGCTTTGCAAAGGTTCAGTTTATTTCAGTTGAAACATTATTGACTTGTCTGAAGCGGTATACTTTTAGCTTGCGTTAAATCTATAGATGGGTTGTTATATTGGTTAAGTTTCGCGTAGAACTGTTACTTGTGTATCATCATTACATGAGTTTCTCTTGCCAATTAATGTCTCTATTACTACTGGCAGCTCAGTCAGCAATGTGAAGATAGGAGTGTCCTTCGTTATGTATACTATTACTTGGCTAGGATTTTATCTGACACTGGTACTCAAGGTTCAAATCCTGGAGGTGGGATTCCAACTCCTAATTGGGATGCCCTTGCTGACATGGATACTGTTGGAGGAGTGACTCGAGCTGACGTTGTACCGCGAGTGGTAAAACTGCTCACCACAGAGGCCACTATTGTAGATGTGGAATGTAAATAACTTTTTACCTTCATCTGTAATTCTGCATGGTTTCCTTTTCTTTGCCCGTTCTTTTAGGCTCTATCTAGAGTAATCTTTTTCAGTCATCCTGCCGTCTCTGCTTGCAAAACATACTTCTTCTGCTTCTAGTATGACATTCTTCTTTCTCAAGATCATCTTTAGAAAGCCCGTGAAGTTGAAACTTTTGTTGGTTGTGATAACCATTTACCCCAAATAGTGCATGTTAGAATATCCTACTCAATAGGCTAACTTAATAGGTGGAAGGAGATTGAAACCGTGTAGACAATCGATGTGGGATATTGTAACACCCCCTCTCACATGCAAACTGGACTGAGAGCGACATGTGTGGAATCAATAGGGGCAAAACTTGGCTTCGACATGAATAAAGCCTATTTTCTAACAATGCTCATTCAAGAGGGAAAGCCTATTTTTCTTCTAGCTAATGCATTGATGGTCCCTCACAATTTGCCTATAGCATTTGAACATATAATTTGGATTGTTGTGAACTAACTCTATTATGGATGGTCTTCGTGTAGCTTGTAATAAATATATATAAAAAGTTCTTATCTAAAGCAGATTGCTTTCTGATCCATTGACAATTTATGTCAGAGGGAAGCTAATTATAAAGCGCAGGAAAATGATTGTTTGGGAACCTGGAATATATATTTTCAGTCACATGAGGAATGGCTTTCCCAAAACCATATTATTTGCTGTGTTGCTCACTTCATTTGTCAGAGTGTATATATGATTTGAATTCTGACGGTTGAGATAATGTTTGACTTTTTGCCATATCTTTCGAAGTCCATGCACGGAGGCTGCAAGCTTTGAAGGCCCTTACATATGCTCCTTCAAGCAACACAGAGATTTTGTCCCACCTGTACGAAATTGTGTTTGATATTCTTGATAAGGTTTGTCAGATGTCAATATATAATTTTGCATTCAAAAAATTATGCTTTCCTCAGAAAGTTTTATGTTATGTAGATTGTGTTTCCATGGTAAGGTTTGTCTACCTCCATTAACCTTTTGATTGCTTGACATGGTTCACTTTTGGCTAACTTGCTGCCCCTTTCGAAACTTCTGCCTGGTTCTGACTTAATTTTTGAATCCTTTCTTATGTTTCTATCTTTTCAAGTTGATTGAACATATTTAGATGATCATTATGGTTATCAAATCTAAGCATTTTTCTTGTATGCCCTTTGTAAGTTGTGGCATTTCTGTTTTAAAAAGGTTGTACTTTTGACATTTTACCCTTCTCCCTGACGAGTTGCACCATCGTTATACATCAGAACAATCATTTAGAGCATAAAGTAGTTATTAGATTCAGTGTTTAATCTCTTTTCTAATACTACATTTTGTTTGTGGGAGGATAAAGAGTATCGTGTGACGGGGTTGATAGTATGCTAACTTGCAGGCAAAAACAATTTGAAGTCCATGAATTTGGAGGATGTTTTACCTGTTTGACACATGTTGTGAGTAAGTGGACTTAAATTAGCTTGTTGCTGAAGTTCGCTTGATTTAGGTAGTGTCAATATAGGTAGATTGCAACTAAGGTTTGATATTTTAATTAGGAAGAAAAGAAAGTCTAGGTCTAGGTGCTACTGGTTATTACCAGATGACACATTCCTCTTGGTTTGGATTGCTAGGTGACATCTCTGGCCTGGGGAATAGGGAGAAGAATATGTTCTGGAGCTTATAAAGATAAGGGAGAGGAGGAATTCTAGACACCATCGATATGTAAGGCTGCGGCATCTGTATGAACAGATTAGCTGGAAAAATGCCTAGAATAGTTAATTTATGATGCTATTGTTTAAGCTTCCTTCTTTCATACTTTAGGGAGGAATTCACAATGTTTCTGACAGCTTGGATGTTGGAGTTAGAAGCTCTTAAGTAAATACTCTTTTCCCACTTAACCCAAAGAAAAAAGGAGTACTTTTTTCTTTCTTAGTATTAGACATCGATGTGGATCATAAGCAGCAGCAGCTGTGTATATTGCAAGAACAGTGTTTATTTTAGTTAGATGTGGTTTAAAGGTTGAACTTCGAGGTTTTCAACTCTGACTAATAATCATCTCATGCATTCTGAATTGGTACTTTCTAGACGTGTTGGAATGGTTTTGGACTGCTTTATGCTTTGGTTCCTAGCTGACTTAAGTGATCAGGTTTTTATTTTTTTCCACGTGCATATGATTTCAGGTTGCAGATGCTAACCAAAAACGTAAGAAAGGTGTATTTGGGACAAAAGGTGGTGATAAGGAGGTAAAATATCAGCTTCAGTAGATCATTCATGACTTTCTTTGTTACTTTTGTGTGCCATGTCTTGCCGATAGTGATCATCTTTCATAACCATTTTCTTATTCCGTTCTTTTCCCATGCCAATTTTAATGTCTCTGTAAATGCTTATTGAACCTTGGTTTTACACTTTTGGCAAGTTATGTTGCTGATCTCTTGATTTTCTAATGTATGAACTATTAGTCTATCATCCGGAGTAATCTGCAATATGCTGCTATGAGTGCTTTGAGAAGACTCCCCCTTGATCCTGGGAATCCAGCATTTCTTCATCGCTCGGTTCAGGGGTAAGATTTTGTTTATCTGGGTGTCCAGATATTTTTGTGACAAATCTCTACTGTA
Source organism: Syzygium jambos (assembly GCA_031216235.1). Taxonomy (NCBI): domain Eukaryota; kingdom Viridiplantae; phylum Streptophyta; class Magnoliopsida; order Myrtales; family Myrtaceae; genus Syzygium; species Syzygium jambos. The sequence continues at coordinate 45,600,404 of CM062224.1, read as the reverse complement.
GAATGTATATTTGACAATTTTTATTATCAGGCATTTGTAAATCTATACTGTTATGTGGCAGAATCCATTGGAATGACAGTGAAGATCTGTACTATTCAGTTTAACCTATTTCTTGATGCTTTCGGAACAACTAATTGGAGACTCAAAACGTATTTTTTAGGTTGTACGAGTTTTGGTTTTTCTAGAGTGACAGCTAAATTATATTTATATTTCTCAGAAATCTATTTGGAGTAAAAATGAAGTCTTTCAAGACAAAAAAGAGGGAATTCTTTTGTGAATAAAGACGGAAAAATTGGTAGGGCTGATGATAATTTGTGTCGTATTGTGTCATCAAATTCATGTGGGTTATTCATGTCATTTCATGTTGGTTCCAATATATATTAACATCAGTACAAGGTTTTTTTTAAAAAATAATAATGGGTAAAAAACAAGTCAATTCTCCTTACCAAAAAAAAAACAGGTCAATTCTGTCAGTTTCGAATTGTACTGTCATTTTTCTATTTTCTAAGTGAATTTGCATGTTCAAATCATGCTCTTATGTCATGTAAAGAATGGCCATCTTTCTGGGCAGGGTGCTCTTGAAGCTGATGCTGCAAATTAAAGCAAATTTTGGATTTATTCTTGTGCAATTGCAGTAAAGTAGTGAAAGGGTCTTCAACATCAACTAGTGTACTGTATTAATTGTGCTTAGCTTATTCTAGTAACTGCTGTATCTTAACTGTAGATACATACTCTCTTTTCTGTTCATGGTTATCTTGGTTCTGTTTTTTAGGATGGTATACATGTGATCTTGATACTAAGATAGTTTTATTGCTGCTTTTATTCTGTTAAGGAAGTGTACCTGCACTAGTTAGGTTTTCCTCCATTAGTTTGCTATTGGAATGTGTTTAGTTAATTAGGATAGTAATGTTTCTTGGGATTTGATGTTCAGAACAGTGAAGCTACGTAGTTTACCAGATTGAATACTACTTTACGATGTACATAAACCTATTCTTCATTTTTTGTTGCAGTGTTTCCTTTGCTGATCCTGTTGCTGTGAGGCATTCTTTGGAAATCATCTGTGAGCTGGCTACAAGAGATCCTTATGGAGTTGCAATGGCATTAGGTGAGTTGAGAATACTCATATGATTCTTGTGCTTAGTTTGTTTGAACTCATATTTGTCCTTGCTGATCGGAAGTTATATTGATACTACTGGTAATTCTTCTGGCTAACATTTCTTACACAATCTTTCTGCAGGAAAGCTTGTAGCACCTGGAGGTACAATCCCTCGCTCTCTCTCTCTCAGTGTCCCTCTCTGTATTTGTAGCTTGCTCTGACTCTGCTTTAAAGTTATTCTTCCCACCTTGAAAGTCATGTTTCTCCCCTTGAGAAGTTGAATTATTCACCTTTTATTCAACATTTGTCTGAGGTTTAATCTTCCTCTTGCCAATGCATTTAGCTTCTTACTGTAAGAAATGAAAAAAAGAATCAATCTCTAAGTTTGCTATGGTGCAAGAGAAATTTTTTTCGTTTCAGAAAAGTAGGTTGGTGCTTAATCCTCTTCACCCATACTGCTCTTCCTTACCTTGGTAGGAAGAGAGGGAGTTTTCATGGGTTTCTTTTTGTTTTGCACGAATAATTTTGAACAAGCTGTTGCGTTCTAGAGGCGGATATATCTGCACTTATCCACGAGCTGTTGTTACAATCTCGTCTTTGCTATTATTACATTACATGCTGATCTACTGACGGTTCTTTCTCATTAAGGGGACTGCATTTTCACTTTTATGCCGCTAAGATGTTCGCTTTTATGTGGATCAGGGGCCTTGCAGGATGTCTTGCATTTACATGATGTCCTTGCAAGAGTTTCACTAGCCAGATTATGTCACAGCATTTCCAGGGCTCGAGCACTGGATGGTGAGTTTATTGATAAATCATATTATAGTGTATATATGCCCACCAGAATGAAGATTGACTTGGTCATTGAAATATTTTCACTGCAGAACGGCCCGATATAAAATCTCAGTTTAACTCTGTGCTCTATCAGCTTCTGCTAGACCCAAGTGAAAGAGTATGTTTTGAGGCAATCTTATGTATTTTAGGAAAATATGACAACACAGAGAGGTTTGTTTATATCCTTACAAACACTTGTTTCACCATATCCCCTCACATTACACCTTGCAAAAGTTATACCTGTTTCTTCCTATGCTTATCCTTATTTTTTGAGCAGGATAAATTTACTATTCCTGTTTGTGCAGGGCTGAGGAAAGGGCTGCAGGTTGGTATCGTTTAACTAGGGAGATTCTCAAGTTACAGGAAGCACAGTCTGTGTCATCAAAGGACTCTAGTGCTGAATCAAAAGATGCTCTTCCACCAAAGCCAAGTAAAGACAAATCTCAAAAGACTAAGCGCCCACAACCCCTTATTAAATTAGTAATGAGAAGGTGAGAGTCATTGTTTTCCTTTATTTTCTGACTTATGGGATCTTTAGTATAGCTAGTTTATGTTTTGTTCATCTGATGTCTAATCAAATTAATTGTGGTCATTATCGTGTCTTTGATACAAAAATTTGACTCATCTAGCTATTTTTTGTCCTTGTGTTTCTCACAGGTTGGAGAGTTCTTTTCGTAGCTTCTCTAGGCCAGTACTTCATGCTGCTGCCAGAGTGGTGCAGGAAATGGGGAAGAGTAGAGCTGCTGCATTTGCTCTAGGCTTACAGCATATTGATGAAAGTGTTCAGGTCAACACATTTGCTGAAAGTGTAGATTCAGTTGATCCAGATAGTGAAAATCCATTTTCAGGAGGTTAAGTATATATCGCAGTTCTTTTTGGTTTCCTCATCATTATTTTTTACATGACCCTTAGGGCCCTTTGTTCATCTGGGTGCTAAAGAACATGTGTGGTTTTCAGTGGCTTAGTTCCTTGAGATTCTTTTGCGAAGTTGGCAATATTGGCTTCTCTCTTACTTCTGGATTATCTTTCAGATGATTCAGATTATTTCACCGAATAGTATTGTCATTATTTGATATAGGTAGTCGGAGAACCTCTTCTATATCTAGTGGGCCAGGTAGCAAGGATACAATAGCTAGTCTCTTGGCTTCATTGATGGAAGTGGTGAGGACAACAGTGGCATGCGAGTGTGTTTATATTCGAGCAATGGTGATCAAAGCATTGATCTGGATGCAAAGTCCATATGAATCTTTTGAAGAACTAGGATCTATTATTGCATCAGAGCTTTCGGATCCATCTTGGCCTGCACCACTTCTGAATGACATCTTGCTCACTTTGCATGCTCGTTTCAAGGTATGTGACTGACCTAATTGTCATAATGGCTTATATGACAGAGCATGGCTGTGACCAGTGGGTATAAGTCTTGACGTACCGCTGCATTTATACTCATGATCCAACTAATTCAGATTTCTTATAGCCCTTCGAAGCATTTTCATTGGTTCTTGTTTGAAACAGACTTTTGTTTCCTTATATTAGGTAGGCTGATTTTCCCCCTGGAAAGCAGAGTGATAAGATTTCTTGAGAAAGTTATCTAGGGGTTATTACCCCCATACAAAACTGTACAAATTCTAATGTACTGTTTAATGTGAAAAGTGGTTCTTCAGTAATCCACAACCTTAAAACAAAAAAGGTCCATCGAAGGTGGTGTCTTCTACTTCCCATTGTTGTCTTTTGCTCCATTTATTGTGGAAAGCAACCGATGATTTCATTGATTAAGGGGGGAAAGGTGTTTTTTTTTTCTGGGGAAAAGTATCTATTGGTAAATTAAAAGGCTAGTTGCTGAAGATCTATTATACTCTGTGTGAGATTTGTATGAACTAGTTGTCAATTGAAGTCAACGTGTCTGCTTCCTTATATCTCCTGTGTCTTCTAGCTTCCAAGTATTTCAGTGTGTTTTGTTTCCCTATAGTAGCTTGTCCTTTCTATGATAATGTTGGTCATCTATGTATGGGCTTTTGTTGTTCAGGCTACTCCAGATATGGCTGTCACTCTTCTTGAAATTGCAAGGATATTTGCAACAAAAGTTCCTGGGAAGATAGACGCTGATGTCTTACAATTACTGTGGAAAGTATGTTTTCTGACCAATGGATTTATTGTTGTTTTCTGATACTATGTTGTGCCTTGGTGGTTGGTCATATCCCTATTTCCTCCCTCCTTATGGCTAAAATAACTCTCAACAGCTAAAATTTAGACGTGCATCTACATGGGCAAATGCTTGCTTTTTTCGTTTTAAGTTACCAATCTACTTGTTTTCATATGTATATGCCACCTGTTACCATATGTATCTGCGCAGTCAACTATGGCAAAGATTGTACCTATTATATCTGCTTTCTTTTCACTGTTGGAGCTCAACATTTACTTATTATCTCTCTCTCTCTTTCTCTCTGTTTTGTTACCTGTTGGTCGTGTCTTTCTTGTGTCGCTCCTCCAGTCCTATATATTTCTTGTTTTCACATCTTAATCCACATTGTGAAATAAACTAAATTAGAGGTAATTAGGTGCTGATGATTTATTTTCACCTGCTTGTCCGTCGCTAGATGATATCGTCTGCATTAACACATAGTAATGTATATTTCCCCTCTTAACAGACATGTCTTGTTGGAGCTGGTCCTGATGGGAAGCACACTGCTTTGGAAGCAGTTACTGTTGTTCTTGATTTACCACCACCTCAACCAGGGTCTATGTTGGGTCTTACCTCAGTTGATACTGTGTCTGCGTCCGATCCAAAGTCAGCTCTTGCACTACAGAGGCTTGTCCAAGCAGCAGTAAGATTTTTGTTTTCCTGTTTAAATAATTGTGGAAACTCTGGTATAATTTTTGCTGGATCTGCATTTGGACATTAATGTATTTCTCCTTATAATTGCATATATATATCTGGGCAGGTTTGGTTCCTTGGAGAAAATGCGAACTATGCTGCTTCTGAATATGCTTGGGAATCTGCAACTCCTCCTGGTACTGCCTTGATGATGTTGGATGCAGATAAAATGGTTGCAGCTGCTAGTTCTCGTAATCCTACTTTAGCTGGTGCCTTAACTCGACTGCAGAGGTGTGCTTTCAGTGGCAGCTGGGAGGTATAAGTTAATATGTGCTCGGTTACTCTGCTGTCTACCTCATAACACAACCAAACTCTTAAAACTTAATTTAAATTTCCAAGTTTAAAGAAAGTTAAGGTCATTAAAGAAGTACTCATAATTCTTCTTCTGCATCAGAACATGTGAATTGTTGTCTGTAAACATGAAATGTGAGATGTTCACCTTGACTGCACTAAGCAGAATTTTTTATTTGTCCTGTCACACTCTCTATGTCAAGCAAAAGTTTGCGATAACAGATGGTGCTCTCTCTCTTCTGCAACTGTCCTAGTTCACTAAAGACAACAGGCACTCTCCTTTACTCTGTTAGGAAATTTTGTTACAATTGAGCATTGAAATCCATGTTTTCCAAGTTTCAAAGGTGCTATCCGTATGATACATTAGATATGGTTTCAGAACAATGCTGTTCTTTTCCAGAGATAATGGGGGATTTCCAGATTTTGTTTTCCTTGAACTTCAAAATGTTTTGGCTGGGATGTTATGCAAGTTCTTAGTTCCTGTATTATTAGGTACATTTTTAAATAGAACAGACCCTTCAGGCACTGACTCTCTAAGATATTCATTGTCATCCTGCTAATAGACATAGAAGGCATTCTATTATCATGCCTCAGGTAATTCTTGCTTCTTCTATTTTATTCTAAAGGGGGTTCATGTGAAAGCAAGTTCTGGTCTCTGTTACATGTGTGTGAAAAGGAGACAATTTTCTAGAATTGTTCTTATTAGGTATTTGTTGGAGATTTTTATGAAGAGAATATTACAGTGCGGATTTTCCAGAAATTTCTGAAAATTTGAAAATACATTTGCCCAACTTTACAGGCAAGTAGGTATATTAGGTTGTCTCTTCGCCACTAGCTATTAAGTATCTAGTCTTTGCATGTGTAGTTATTTGGAAAACGACTACTGTATTCCCATGAGTTCGGTAGCTGTGAAATTTGTTTGTTTTTGCTCTTAGGTTTATTTCTGCTTTCCTTTATAAAGCTAAGTTTCCTATTAAAATTCTAGGTTCGCATTATTGCTGCTCAAGCTCTCACTACCATGGCAATCAGGTCCGGCGAGCCATTTAGACTACAGATATATGAATTCTTGCATGCTTTAGCTCAGGGTGGTATGCAGTCTCAAATTTCAGAGATGCATGTTAGTAATGGTGAAGATCAAGGTGCCAGTGGTACTGGTCTCGGAGTTTTAATAAGTCCAATGTTAAAGGTTCTTGATGAAATGTATATGGCACAAGATGAGCTGATTAAGTAAGTTTCATTTGTTTCTTCTTTTGTGTCTACGTTTCTCATTTCAGAAATCATGATGTTTCTTATTTGGATACTCAGGGACATACGTCACCATGATAATGCGAAGAAGGAATGGACAGATGAAGAATTGAAGAAGCTATATGAAACACATGAGAGGTTGTTAGATCAGGTTTCGCTGTTCTGTTATGTTCCGAGAACAAAGTATCTACCTTTGGGCCCGATAAGGTACAATTGCATTAAGTACTCTGTCGTTGTTTGTGCAGATTTTATTGCTAAAAAGTATGGAGCAATCTAGGTAGATTAAGCAAGAAACATTGTGTTCCACCATTTTCATTCCGAAATAGCTTTTCATAAAACAATGATTGCAGTGGCCTTGTTTTTTATAAAGTAATCCCTGGGAGTTCATGACCATATAAATCTATTCGTGTAATTGAAAGTTTGACGGCCCTAGGTTTTTAAATCTCATAGTCTTATGTATTTCAAAAAAATAGTACAAAGAATGCTGCATGGTCTAAAAGAAATCATCCGATGAAGGTGAATCTGACGATGTGTTTTTCATGAAAATGCAGCTGTAACTTCCACAAAACTTAGTTATGCAGTGACAGTTCCCTTCGATTAAATTACTTGTTGGAACACCTTATTGTTCTAGCCTTGGTTTTTATGCCATAGGATTTGATTGTTATGTTCTTCTGGGAGTGGGATAATAGGTGAAGCTTGTAATAGACGTATATCAAGATAATGTTTTGTACCTTTAACAAGTTTCAGCACTTCACAATCCATTTTTGTGCTTCTGCTCTGATTTGGAATTGATGTTCAACACAAGCTTAATCTTGGAAACTTGTTTTATTAACTTTGTACTTAACATGACATAAGCCAGAGCTGAGAGCTAATCAGACTGGTGAAGTTTCTTCTCCAAAGGATTAGCTTCACAAATATCAATTTAAACGGTGATCTCTTGTTACTTCAATTGCTCAAATTGGTTGCAAAATTTCCGAGTTTAAAAACCTAAATTTAATTTACTATTCTGAAATTCCAGTTCTCAGTTACTAAGAAATGCTTCATATAATAAGTTGCTGCTGACGGGAGATTTATGAGTAATGATTAATTAGAATTGTTATATTCTTATTTTTGTTGATCAAATTATTGAAGTTTACATCGCTGTTACAACTCATTCGTCCTTGCACTTTTCCGCCCTGAATCTTATGACAGTGCAAAACTTATTGACGTGTACCGCACAAAGCATAATATAAGTGCTTCGACTGGTTTGAGTGATCCAGCTGTTGCCACTGGAATATCGGATCTAATATATGATTCCAAACCAGTTCATGCTGAGCCAGAGACATTTGACGATGACCTAGTAAATGCTTGGGCTACAAACCTTGGTGATGACGGCTTGTGGGGTAAAAATGCACCAGCTATGAGCAGGGTATGTAGTTTGTTTTGTCTAGGATGGCATATATGTTTCTGTTTGTAAATTATTTTTTTTCTTCAAAGAGAGAACAACTGCTATATTTCTTTTGAAATTGTTCCTCTACTTCCGAGGAAGCCTTGCTTCTATTTCAGCTTAAACTGAAAGCTAAAACTTGTAGTCATTAATCTGCTGATCTCTCGTACACTATCTGCATGTGAGCCTGGAATGACATTTGTGGTTATTAATTTTGTTTAGGAGATTGCTTTCCTTTTGGAACTCTTTAGAACTTGTCATTTCCCGATGTCATTTTTCTTGTCCCTTCTTTTGCCTTGTTAAAGTCACTTATTCAGGTCAATCATGGACGTGATTAGGAGGGTTTACTCTTACTGAGCAAGAGGTCTGGCTTGAGTCTTATCATTCCCCTCTCCAATTCCATATAACTGAAAGATATATCTGCATACATGTTCTGGAGTTTTAATTGTGATTTCAAGATAATATGGTGGATTACCCTTTTCATGTAGAAGGAGATTGTCTGCATATACATTTTCGTTGTCAGATAATTCTGCATTTCCCTTTTTTCTTAATCTCATTTCCTATAAAATTCAATAGCTTTGTTGACCTTGTAATGCACCATTGATTTATGGTGCTGGATTTTTTGCGGATTTCTAAATTACATCTGTGCTTTCCGTGTTCTTCAATAAGTTTTCCCTCACCCGGGTTGTGTAATAACTAGGCATTATATGGTCTGTTCAGACATCAACTTAAGTGTCATGCAGAATCTTATATGGTCAAGACATTGTGTTCTGAGATCCCTGTATAAAGTGAATCAGTTTTCTTTTTTCAGGTTAACGAATTTCTCGCTGGTGCTGGAACTGATGCTCCTGATGTTGAGGAGGAGAACATCTTTTCTCGGGCTTCAGTGAGTTATGATGATATGTGGGCGAAGACGCTTTTGGAAACTACAGAAGTTGATGTGAGCTATGCTAAACTGTTCAGTGATTGCAATAGCAGTAGTTATGAGGGAGGCTGCATGCATACGTTAAGCTAATTTCCCATATCTGTCATGAATTATATGCAGGAAGATGATGGAAGGTCATCTGGCACATCTTCCCCAGAGTCAACAGGATCGGTTGAAACTTCAATATCATCCCACTTTGGTGGAATGAACTATCCTTCATTGTTCAGTTCCAAACCATCCTATGGTTCTTCACAGGCAACGGTGTGCATGTTATGCCATTTAGTTTGTCTATAGTGACCCTAAATGTTTATTTGTGAGAATGTGTCGCTTGTTGAAGCTGCTTTCTTTCAATCTCTTAAGAATCTTTTTCTTTTTCCCCTTCCATGAGAAAACAAGTATACTTGTGCGTGTGCGTGTGTAGAGTGAAAAAATGATATAATGTTTTTTCCACAAAGCAAAAAAAGGGAAAAAAAAAAGAGCTAGTGTTTGTGTGCTACAGTAAAGCTAACTTGAAAACTTTGTAATGACTATTACTTATTTGATGAAACCATACCTAATGGGATAAGGCTTGGTTTTTTGTTGTTATGATAAACTATAATTCCTCTATACTGTTAATGAACAGGAGAGGTCTGGAACAAGCAGGTTTAGTAGCACGCCTGTTGGTGGTCCCTCGATATACGAGGGTGTAAGCTCTCCGGTTAGTTACAAAATCCCGCAATCACATTCTTTCTGTCCGCTATGTTTTGTTTTGCCAGTTCTTTTGATTGGCACTCTAATCCAGCTGACCAAGTGACTTTGACCTTTTTCCCCCAGATTAGGGAAGAGCCTCCGTCATACGAATCATCCGTTATGCGACGGTATGAATCATTTGAGAATCCTTTGGCTGGGCATGGCTCCCAAAGTTTTGGTTCCCAGGACGATGACAGGACTACATCCGGGAATCCACAATTTGGAACCGCTTTATATGACTTCACTGCTGGGGGAGATGACGAGGTTATTCACTGAGCAGAAAAATGACTGACAATTGATTACTGAATGTTTAACCTTCCAAATCACCAATTGTGCACAACATTTTCGCTTCTACTTTGATAGAGAATCTCGTGATCTGTACTTTGATAGAACGTAGTAACAAATTCTATGGGACAAATTGTCTAGCATTTTCTCGGTCTTCTGGTATCTCGAATTGGATTAGACAATTGATTTTTTTTTACCTATAGCCTGCCCTTTTTATGGAACATTTTCTTCAAGCTCTCATGAGTTACAAGTAGCCACTTGTTGAGAGACATATTTGTGACTAATTTGTGATATTTCTTGCAGTTAAATTTGACAGCAGGAGAAGAGGTAGAAATTGAGGATGAAGTCGATGGCTGGTTTTATGTAAGTATACCCTGGGTCTTTTTGCAAATTTTGTTACATTCTTTTCTATTGGATCCCATATATAATCTACGGAATCTGACTTTGTCGCTAATGGTAGCATGATCTATATAACTATGCTATATGATGCTTCATTTGTCTGATCTTTTACTAAACCAAATAGTCGGGATGATTCGTCTCTTTTTCGGAACTAATTGTCTTTCCTGTCAATTGTAAGTATCGGGATTTATCCCCATCCATTCAAATTTGCGTTCCACTCTTCCTGCAGGTGAAGAAAAAGCGCCCAGGACGGGATGGGAAAATGGCTGGGCTCGTCCCTGTACTATATGTCAGTCAATCTTAAGAGATGATTTTGCAAGATCCTCTTCACTCTGACGCATGGGTTTTTTTGTGTGTCAACATGACGAGCCTATGATTTCATACACAAGTAGCGGAAGCATGCCTCCCGCTCCATGGGCCCGGGGATTTCGATCTGTTAGAGATTTTTTGACCAGCGGGCTTGCTCGTGATTGAGTAGCCCCACCCAGCTGTATGTTAGATAGTCGTGATTTCTCATTTTAGATTCTCTCTGGGAATCTGGGATTTCAAACGAGAAGTGCCGGTGTGGGAATTCTATTAAGTCGCAGCTGTATAATAGTGTATTCAGATCATACTTTTGTTCCCATATTCTAAAATTTTTTCATTGTCGAAGAGCACTCTGATATATACATGTGTAGGTTTTTTCTTTCTTCGTGTGATTGTTTTGGAGCATTTGTAGACTACCAATGTCAATGGATATCCTGCAAAGGCTTTTCTATGCAGTAATACTGACTTTCGGCTCAATTCCACTGCCAAAACCCCGTTGACAATATAAGCCTTGCATTCGGCATTCGATTTGATTCGTTCTTCATCTCACGGGGGAAGTGTTTTGCCCCAGCATTTCAAGAACAGCAATGTTTCTGTAACAGTAGGTTTGATATTGCATATCCTGAGTTGTTTTATTAATCATCGCTCGTGTGGCAACATCAGTACGCTGGTGATATTCAGCAGAACCGGCGAAAAGTGATAATAATAACAAGCATCGTACATGTGTTTTGAATAGTCGGTAACTGGCAGAGATTCATCCGATGATTGGTAACTTCGTTTCTTGATCATCCAAGTCCAATCCAACCACCAGTTGCTGAACCAAACGCCGCATCGAGGCGTGTGATGACCCGTGTTCCATCACAGCCTTCCGGCTCTTATCCCTCATCTCCTTCACCTTGCTCCTCACCTCGCCGCTGCCGTCCATCAAACGCCTCAGCCCTCTCTCCAGCTCCTCGGCAGATACCAATGCGCCCCCCTCCCTGTAATCCAACCTGATCTCCACCGCCAATCCCAGCTCCGCCACCATCTGGAACGCATTCATCTGCTGCTCCGAATAGAGGGGCCACGTGGCCGTCGGTACGCCGTACCACAAGCTCTCTAATATGGAGTTCCACCCACAGTGCGACACGAACCCACCTATAGCTTCATGGGCCAGGATGGTTACTTGCGGAACCCACCCGCAAACCAAGCCGATCTCAGCCGTCCGGTCCAGGAACCCTTCCGGCAATGCTTGATCGATGTTCGCATAGTCACTCGGAAGGTCCAATTTACCCCTCGGTGGCTCGCGTAGCGACCATAAGAACCGGAACCCGGACCGCTCCAGCCCATTCGCTATCTCTCTCACCTGAGGAGCGCCCAGGCTCCCCATGCTCCCGAAGCACAGGAGCACCACCGACGAAGGCGGTTGCTTATCAAGCCACCGTAGGACGGCTTCTTGCTGGGCCCTCTGCGGGTGCCACTCGACCGGTCCAGCGAGGTCTATAACCGGTCCGACCGAATAGACCGGAGGCGACACGCTCGCCCTGAGCGACCGGAGCGCGTGCCCTTCGAGCTCCCCGAAAGTATTCACGACAATCCCCTCGGTCCCGCCATACCTTTCCGCATGGGCTACATACCAGGCAAGCGCATCCTTCCACTTGAGAACCGCAGAGGGCAAGACTCGCTTCGGGACTGAGTTGACGAAACTCGGAACGGCCAACTGAGTGCCCATGTCCTCGGACTCGACCGCCTTCCTAGCTTCAGGGTCCAACAGATAGAGCATGAACCCGAGAAAGCTCGCCGGCGAGGGGAAGAAGAGGTAGTGAGGGATGCCCAGCTCCCGAGCCACGTCGGCCATGGGCGTGGTGAACATGTCCAAGAACAGAGCGGCGACCTGGGCCCCCGTTGACCTGAGGTCGACCAAGGCTTGCTTGACGAGAGGCGCGTGGCTGGCGATGTGCAGACAGAGGTAAGCCAAGGAGGACTGGTACTCGCTCGGATGAGGCGGGTCGGGCAGGGGGAGGTGGACGAAGCAGAGGTTGCCCGCGGCGGCGGCGCGCGAGCGGACGTAGGTGCTGGCGATGGGCCGGTGGGGGTCGGTGACGACGAGGATGGTGGAGCGGAACCGAGGGTGGCGGTTGGCCAGGAGCTGCGCGAATTCGACGGCGGGGACGAGGTTGCCAATCCCGGGCGTGGCCACAAACACCATCTCCAACTGTCCACTTCCCATGGCTTCTTCTGGCTTTTCTTGACCTAATTACCGGCGGAACTCTTCCCAAGAAATTGCGTCTACGAGCAGCTCGCAAGTCCATGTCGTCTTTTACGACTCCACGATTGAAATTTTGCTATCAGTCCATCTCTTCTGAGGTTGGTGGTCCACCACAGCAGTATCTTCGACTATGAACAGGTAGAGGGAAAATCTCCGGGTGAGATCGTTGAATTTGTCGCGTAATGGAAAGTCTCCTAACTCACAGAATACTCTTTTTTCTGAGTCCTCTACAGGTATACCTCGTGGGCGACGGCACTTACGAACTGACGATAGTCACCCGGCTCGTGTATTTTCATATACTCTGTCACTCTCTTATATATATTATGTAGGTGGATATCGTTTCACCAAAATAATGAAAATCCTACGTGAGGATGACAATGATGAAAATTTTAAGGAAAATTCTTACATCGAGCAACGCATTGATTGGCGGACTTGTCATTGTACTGATAGAGTCCAGCCAAATTGGCTATCGATACGTTAGGTATTTTTTGTGTAGCACTGAGCATGTGATTGATTTTCAATCTCTACCCAATTATAAACAGAATTCGGTGGCATGTTAGGGCCTGTTTGGTAACATTTCTTTTTCTCTATTTTTCTCTTCTTTTATTTCCCAGAGCAAAGAATGAATAGAAATTCATTTACGTACGTCAGTTAATTTCTCTATTCCCTGGAATAGATCAATCACGAAGGAATAGATTTGAAACATAAACAAGAAGTGAAAAAAAATCTACCTCTCTGTTTTCGGGAACAAAAAGAGAAACAATGTCATTTTAAAGAAACAAGTTCGATGTAACCTAAACCCTAAAATTCTAAACCCTAAACCCTTCACCCTACACCTTAGACCCTAGACTCTACACCCTAAACCCTAAACACTACACCCTACACCCCACTTCTTAAATCCTATAACCCTTATCTCAACTCTAGACCCTAAACTCTAAAGTTCAAAAGGTCTATGCACATTACTGTCAACCTCCTCATATTGTGAGTTATAAATCAGCGGAACTCTCTGCTACCGTTTCCAGCCATCCATCTTTCACTAACTATTACGTTGGATTTTCTAAGGCCATCTTAGAATATCTTGATCAGTTAAGTCCTTACAGAAGTCCACTTTTATTCAAACATGAATTGTTAATTCTCAATCAATATTTTTATAATTAAATGAAAAAAATTGGGAATAGAAATTTTTAGGGTCATAACAAATGTATTTATGTTCTTTTTTTATTCTGGAAATAGATATTTTGTGGAGTAACCAAACATGTTATTATTCTACTCAGAAACCAGTCAAGGGAATAGAAATAGAAAAAATTATTTCTGAAGAGAAATTTGTTCCAGGAACATAAATATTACCCTACGCATCCTAAGTGTACCAAATAAAGGGAGTTTTTGAAAATGACAATTTGAAAAAGCCTGAGTCTTAAATTTTTCTATTGCGCTTGCTTTTCTCGGGAATTTAGATCAACACTTTAACCGCCGCTTTTCTAGAGAATTGTTTCTAAGCTGCTCATTTGTTCCTCCGTCACGTTGACTACGAAGGCCGAGGGAGAAAATGATGACAATGAGGGCTTTTATATCCCACCATCAGCATATATTTACTAGTAGTTATGGATTTTGAATCCATAGATAACTTCCTAGTACTATCTACAGTTACTAGTAAGAAGTAACAAATTGTAGACACGATCTCTAATTTTCTATTACTGTTTATTTACAAGAGGTCACAAATCTTGAGATTGTAGGCATAATCATTTGGCAATCACGTGCACGTGTCGTTCCATTGTCGTCTCCTAGACTGATGTGTTGGCAATCCTTTGTTCAGAAATGACATTGCCTCAACACCTCACCAAAATGTGAGACGGTTTGATGTCAGTGATTTTGTCTATCAATAGATTGTTTGCTGTCGGCAATTTCGTCGATCAATTTCCGTCAAGCTGTCGATTGGTGAGGCTCCTCATCAATAGCCTCTGCAATAATCTCACCATTTTGTTGTATTGACATCTTGCACCAGCGATGACTCTTAAATGCCTGCTGATTTTTTTGTTCATTGCTAACCCTTGTTTTGACCAAACTTTGTTCTCATTGGCTAAGTTTGCTCTCGTTGATATCGAACTTTGTTCTCATCGGGTGAGCCTGCTCTCGTTGATATCGACCAAGAATTGGCCATTGTTTTATGTGTTAAAAGATTCGTGTAAGAGTTTCATCGCGTGTTATTTTAGGATGATCCGATAATATAGGATTTTTGGTTAATAGTTATTTCTTACATCGAGTGCATCTGCATCTTTACATGTATCGATCTTAGTTTGACTTCGCACTGGTACACTGTAATACGATGATTTAGAGTATATGATTCATCGAAGTAGTCATTTCCTTGAGAAAAAGCATATATGCGGATAGATTCATGTGTTGTGCATTGTGCTCAACTTTGTGGTGAGTCTTACTTATTTCAGGTGTCCATCAGAGGCAACCCGCCATGGAAACATCTAATAGATAAAACATGATAAGCAGCCCAGCTTCAGCCACAACTTCGTGTAAAGACGGTTATTAGTTAGTTGCAGATTAAAGAACCATGCTTAAATAGTCTGAGTTCTAAAAGCAAAATGTGCTTTAATCAAAGTTATCTTGCTGTCGAAAAGACGCGTCCAAATCTGTTATGGTTTAGCAATCAAACGACTTAGCAAATCACTGGAATGAAACCCGGTTTGGTTTGAGTAAAACCTGGATAGCTTCTCAAGAAAGAATGTCATTCAGTGTACCATTCTAAGCTCGTTGATGGGTATGACTAATTTGATAAATCAAGAATGTGATTGTATTTCTCTCTTGCTTGTTCGAGCGTGTCTTTACGAGTTGTTTCAGTTGCTAGTCAACAATTTATAAAAGAGAAGAAGAAAACAAGAAAATGAGAATGGCTTTTATGTTCGCATTAATGCATTCCACTCTCTGATTACCATCGGCCTCTGTTTTCGAAATGTCTTCTTATTCAGCTTCTTATCTTTATGTTTTTCCTATAAGTTTCGTCCGTAGGTACATGTTTATACTTCTCTCTTTCTCAGTTATGTATATGTCATTAATCTACATTGCCAATTCGCTTCGTTCACAGCGCGGGAATTCTGTCAGTCACCCCTGTATAATAGTATATCCATTTTATGCTTTTGTTTCTGCATTCTAAATTTCATCATTGATTGAAGAGCACTCTGATATATATGCAGGTTTGTCATTCTTTGTGTGATTGTTTTGTCTAGATGTTGTCGTTGCCCCTGGCTGATGGAGCATTTCAAGTTTGCCAATGTCAATGGATATCCTGCAAAGGTTTTTCTACAGTAATACATGCAGATGTTGGCTCAATTCCATGCAGTTGCAGAACCCCAATGTACCTGTTCACGATACGCCTTGCATTCAGCATTCGATTCAATTTATTTATTTATTTCATAGGGAAGTGTTTGCGCAGCATTTGAAGGACAGTTGAAGTGGGGATGTTTCTGTAACAGGAGGTATGATAGACATAATGCATATCCTTAGTTGTTTTATTGGTTATATCTCTTCTGGAAACATAAGTACGCTGGTGATGTTCTGAGAACCGACGAAAATGAAAATAACGAGAATCATACGTGTGTGTCGAATTGTCGGTAACAGGCAAGAGGTTCATATGATAAGTGGTAACTTCGTTTCTTGATCATCCAAATCCAACCCAACCA